>JAAGKR010002757.1:0-86822 GCA_011419295.1 Clarias macrocephalus
TAAGAGAATGTTGGCGTAATGGTTCAGGGCTCCCTACCGTGGCGAGAGCTGGCAACCTCTCTGTAGGTAGCTGGGCAGTTTTCCAGCAGCAGCCAGCAGCAGCCCAAAGTATGGCGGAGAGGGTTTTATTGGCCGGGATGTGAACTCTGGATGGTACTGGACACCCACGAAATACGGATGATCTGGAAAGCAGATGACAAAGTTTGCAAGTTTAGAAAAGGCCAGTCTACAATGATGAGAATTAGAATAAAACTACTCAAGATTAATAACATTTATGCTTGGACAAAAAAAACAAAACAAAAAAAACTATTTAAGATTTAGAAACAAATCAGACATTTCATTGATTCTTTTTAAATTAAATCAATGAAGTGACAAGCTTAGAGAAAACTGCTCTCAAGTCTGTAATTATTGTAAAAATCGAGTTTAAGAAAATGCATTTGTTGTCCATTTGAATTTGTCATTCTAAGTAAAAGATTTGAAAAACAAATCATGTGTCAACTATTGGCACCACTGCGTTTAGAACTTCCTCTGCCAAGATAACGCCACCAAGTCTTATCCTACGTTCATGAGAATGCAGAATCTCTCCAGATACTTCGTCGCCCCGAGTCCTTTCTCATAAAGTTCTACTCTGCTCACTCCACCTTCACCTTTAATACTGTTTAAAACAGTGGCCTTAAAACCAGTTGGTATAGATTTGATGCAGGTTTTTGATTATGATGTTTCTGTTGGAAAGTTCATGGTGACATGGTGGGAGAGACAGTCATTTAAAATCTCCTGATAGTCCATAGAGTCTCTGATAGAGAGAGAGAGGGGGGGGGGGATGACAAACAAACGCCACTGATCTTCTAACATATTTAATTTTATTGTTCTTTGGGCAAAGGCAGGTGGTTAGCACTGTGCTTGGTGGGTTTCCTCCGGGTACTCCGGTTTCCTCCACTGTCCAAAGACATGCAGATTAGTCTAATTGGCGTTTTCAAATTGACTGCAATGTGTGAATGAGTGTGTGATTGTGTGGATGCGTTTGTGCCCTGCGATGGATTGGCACCCTGTCCAGGATATACCCTGCCTCGAGCCCCAAGTCTCCTGGGATAGACTCCATGTTGTTTATCATCTCAATCACCTTAAATTTATACATTAGATCAGTCAACTTAGACGAAAGGGGGTGCCAATAATTATGACATGTTAACAGGTAGGAAAATAATGCTGTCTAAATTAAATAGTTTATATTTCCCTCATATTTTCAGTGTAAAATACAACTAAATAACGGATTTCTTTCTTTTTTTTTTCTTTTAAACACGGTGCCAATATTTTTTCTACAAAGTTTTCTCTTGATATTTCCTAGTTCACACCCAACATTCTCTCTGGTCCAGCAAAATGAACACACAGGTATAAGAAGGTACAAAATGCCATACAACACAGGAAATGCTGGATGCTAGCAGATTGTGTTGTTTATACATCCAGGAAACCAAGCCGACACAACTTCCTGTACAATCTGCTGACTCACCCTCCAGCTCTATAACCTCCATCCTCTCTCCCTCCACATCCTGCCCCACAAAGTGGAAGCCCTTCTTTTCAAAATGTTGCTTCAGCTCTGGGTTGACCTGCAGAGACAAAAGCGACACCTTCATTTCTCAACAATACACAGAGTGCGCCCCCTACAGCACGATTTAGACGGTACAAGTTCAGCAGGATTTTAAGATGATTACTTGTCATTATTAACACAATGTTTGAGATGATCCTAATGAAATCTTGGCAGACTCCCAGAACATACTGTGTGATATAATCTGTGTATGGCAGTATTTCACTGTACGGCGAAATATGGTGAAAAATTAATTCCAAAGTTCCTGGAGGGTGATCCAGGATTGTGTTGAAAACAGACTGGTGGCTTTTAGGTCAAACACTTTGTACCACATTAAGCTGTTTTTCCTTTAAAAGAACGCTCTGGCTGTGTCAGATTTTTTTTTTTTTTTTTTTTTTTTTTTTTTAATCGCCTGCCTGCTTCACATCAAGTCTGAAAGTGCCTGGCCTCCCAGGAACTCCTTTAATTTGGGGGGGTGGTGGCTGGTTAGATCACCAAAAGTGTTATGTTTATGCACTTTTTTGCTTTGTGCACTTGCAGATTACATGAAATTGGGTCAATACAGAGTTCCTGGGAGTTCTGCATGATCAAAATCCCAGTTTGACTTGAACTCCCCTCTGAGGAATCCTATCAAGGTTATAACCATTATTGCAAACGATTCTTCTTCAACCTGCATTTGTTTTTGCTTTTTTCTATTTAACAGTAGGGGGTACAATGATTAATTGACTAGAATCAATAATCAAATAAAAATACATTTTTATTTTCTAGTCGTTCATAACATCATGCTTGACGCTCGCGCGTACTGTAATCACTTTTACATGTAGGTATTGAGGCTCACTGGAGTGAAGTGAGTAATAGTGCGATGGCGAAAACCTTCAACAAAAAGCATCCCCTAAGTGTGGGAACATTTCACTTCTAACTTGAGCTGATAATCGATTAATTGTGTCAATAATTGATAGATGAATCAATTATTAAAATAATCGTTAGCTACAGCCCTATTTAACACCAGAGTAACATCTACTATAAAATGGTTCAAAAAGGAGGCGACATACCTCAAAACGATGTCTGTGTCTTTCTTCCACATAGTCTGCATCTCCATAAAGCTTTCCTGCAGGAAGACAATAGTTTTCAGATCAAATCACACGGATTTATATGTTAAAAAACGTAATTCATACAATCAGTTAGATCCTGGTTCCTACTTAATATACTATTCTTGTTATGGAAAATGGTCCGTCGCTTTCCCAGCCTCATTGTGCCGCCCATCTGTCCTGGATTGTGCTCAGGCATATCGATCACCTGCGACACAAAAATCCGATATATGTATACAGCGTTATTTCCCTCATCCATAATTTTATCCTACTCATTATTTACTGTTATAAAAACTCACCACAGGGTGTTTGGATTCTGGGTCGAACTCGGTGGAGTTAGCGTCTGTTAAACAAAGTTTAATAATTAGCAAACAACAGAATTGGAAATTGTCTCTAGAATTAACAGACGGCATGGAACGAGAACAAAAAGCGGTAAAATGTACCTTCCCAGCCCAGCATGTTCCTGGCAAATTCACAAACCGCAAGCTGCATTCCCAAACACACACCTAAAACCACCAAAACCAATATAAGTCTCTCTTTAAACAGACCATGTAACTGATATTCTTCCTAAATATGCTTTCTTACCCAAAAACGGTTTCTTTTGTTTGCGGGCCCAGCTGATGGCCTGAATCTTGCCTTCGGTCCCTCTTACTCCAAAACCTCCGGGTACCAAAATACCACTGAAAGCAAATGGTTAATGTTTAGATAATGTTGTGAACCATGTAAATGGCACTGATATTACAGGACAGAGCAGGGGCTTCCAAAATTAAGAAAAGATACATTCGGGAACAGATACACACCTGAGGGACACCAATATGTTATCTATAATTGCAGTCGATAATATACAATATTTCTTCAATCTGATTAAAGATTCCAACATAACTGGTAACATGGATGCTGATCCAGTAGGATGTGTGTTTACAACGCATGTACAAAAACAGAATATGCAATTTTTTTTTTTTTTTTTTACATAAGCAAAGTGGTGTTTAACAGCTTGCGGACATCAGTGACCTGACCAAAGTCAGGAGAGGTGTCGTATTTTGCCAGATATGGCAGATATGGTCAAATTTCTGCAGAAGTATTGCTGAAATCTGAAGCTGGTTTGTAGCGTACCCAAGAATACCATCTACTGCTGTTATTGGTATTAAATTATTGTAGTTGGGTCAGGTGGTATGCATTTGTGTTGTTTTGTATTTACTTATATTTATATATACACTTTGAACTTTTAATATATGGTTTGTTTTAAATATCTTTTCAATGAAGTCATTCTTCAATGCTATCCACCTTTTTTTGTGGCTCTTTTTTGGTTCTATATTGGTTCAGGCACTGTTTTAGGCTCCCAAAATGTAGCTGTATTACCGTCTTGTACTGCCACTGTGAGGTGAAAGGAGGTATTGCAATACGTACATTCTAAACGAGAAGCCACAGCCGATCAAAATCAGAGGGTGAGTAGTAAAATGTATGCAGTTATTTCATTAGAGGAACTGAGAAACGTCTCTTTCAGCAGAAACACGATCAATGCTTTTGTTAATTTATTATCAGCTGTGAGTCAGCATGCGGCGATTTGATCCGAGCATCGTCTAGGGCGCAAATCTCATAGTTTTATGTGAAAGCTGATCACTCACTCTGCACTGCACAGCTTCTGCCAAGCTTCATGGTATTTCACAGGCTCGTCCTGCAGAGTAGCAGGCTCCAAATCTGCAGAATCGATATACTGAAGAGGATTTAAAAAAAGAAAAAAAGAAAAAAGACAGAGGTTAAAGAACTGAGTGTATACATCAGCTTTGCCCATATTTCCACAGCATCATCTTTGCACTTACTTTAACCTCTAGTTTATGACTGATGGCAAGGGCCGAGTGCTCCAGGGCTTTGATAACCGAAGCATAGGAGTCGGAGAATTTGGTGTACTTTCCAACCAGGGCAATGGAACAGTGCTCCAATAGTCTGTCTGACCTAAGACACAACAATGTAGAAGCAAAAAGTAGGAGGATTAAAGGTTACGAAGTTGTTTAAAAGGGTGAGTCTGTTACTACTACACCGGGTCAGTCTCTCACACACCTGTCTGACATCTCTTTCCATTTAGTGAGCATCTTTCTCGGTCTGCCCTCAATAGGCAGGTCGAGCCTTCGACAAAAGTAGTTCACGACACCCTGTTCCTCCAGCAGCAGCGGCACTCTGTAGATGGACGACACATCATGGACGCATATTACCTTGGTAAAGATGAAAGGACATACAATTAATGGCATTGCACTATTTAGTTACAATGACACAATCACGATGCAATAATGATAATAATAACGATGCATCATATGCAGTCATGTCCATGTACTTTTTAAACAGGTCAAAAACCACCAGTGTTTCTTAAAGCGCGGGCTGCTAAGGAGGATGGGCAAAAAACACAGGCAAATCCGCTGGTGCTGCTTTAAAGCATTATCTTTTCTTAACAGTTTAAAAATAAATTGAAAGCATTTCCAGTTTTCAGACAGTTATAGCTGAAGTACTGCCCCATTATGGGGGCAAACATTTCATCATAGCATAATTATAAAGCACTAACTACTAGGGAAAAGAAACTCTCCCAATAGAACTGTGATCTCTTGACTGATGAGACGTGTAACTGCATGCTGATTTATTTCCAGGCTTAGAAAATGATGCACAAAATAATAATAATAATAATAGTAATAATAATAATGCATGTAAAAATTTGTAGTTTGTCTATAGTTTAATATGAGAAGATCGAGTCTCACCTGTTCAGGCTCCACATGACAGAACATAGAGATCTTCTCCTTCACAGAGTTATCAAGCGGAGTGCAGCAGCGGCACATGATCTTGAGGAGGTAAAAACGAAACGGTCACGGTATTGAAAACTATACTGCGTTACTTGACTTTAAAACTGAACACTGAAAAATGGCTGACCAGGTCCGGAGACAGGCCGAGTCCTCTCAGCTCTCTCACGCTGTTCTGTGTGGGTTTGGTCTTCTGCTCACCCGTGGCACTGGGCTAAACATCAGATGTGTATAATGTAAAGTCAGATGAATATGGTAGACATACTGATCATGGTCACATACAGGAAAAGACGTAACTGTAACATATCAATATAATCATGTGGCAGGGAGACATGGATAGAATCATGCACATACAGTACACGTCAAGACCTTCAGTAAACCATCACAACAAGCATCCGAATGATCTCTTTGATTTTGGCTGTTGCATGTTTTTCAGATGTCAGATAGCTAGTAGTTTGAGAATGTCCTGTTTTTTTTTTATGCAAAAACAGTCTCAAGTATAAAAACACAAAAACGCCCACTTAGCGGCGGTGCTGTGAGCTCAAAACATCTTCGTTATGAGCCAGGTGACAGGAAGGCTACAGTAACTGAAATAACATAACAATATTGTTATTGTACATGCAATGTGGCTATATCTTCTACTTATTATTTCCATTTGCCTCGTCTCATCAACTAGATGTTCCCTGCTCTAGAAGGTGCCTTCACTAGGCGCCTTATGAGTGAAAATTAAATTTTTTTGGAAATATCCAGTTCAGCAACCATGCCACAGTCATTGACCGCAATCAGTCCCATTAGTCTGTCTGATCAGTTTGACGTGAACATGAACTGAAGTGCAAAAAACTCGGTCAAAACCAAGAGGTGGAAAGATGAACAGAATCGCATGACGGCTCACCTGAGGAACGAGGCTGACGTGGATATTGCAGAAATTTTCCTTCTTCACTTTGAACTGGAACTGTCTGAACGCCTCGATGAAAGGCATGCTCTCGATGTCTCCGACGGTTCCACCCAACTACACACCGAAACACATTACTTGAACACGAAAAACAATACAGGATTTGAGAATTTCAGAAAAGATCATCAGCTGAAACGTACCTCGATGACGCACACTTGAGGCTCCATGCCATCATCATCCACAGGGACCTTGGCTTGCTTCATCACCCACTCCTGAATGGCATCGGTTATGTGCGGCACCACTGAAATACAGCGTTTGATTACACAAACGGCGGATCGATTCAACTTCTCCTTTATATAATATACAATACACAATTTCTTAAAAATACACATGCATGAGATCTTTATCTTATAACCTTACCCTGCACGGTCTTCCCCAGATAGTCTCCTCGTCGCTCTTTGTTAATAACCGACTGATAGATCTTGCCGGTGGTGAGATTGTTGTCTTTGGTGAGACGGATATCCAAGAAGCGCTCATAGTTCCCCAGATCGAGGTCGACCTCTCCACCATCGTCCAACACAAACACTTCACCTAAAAATACATGAACACAACCACACTTGAGTGGTTCAACTCACTAGCATCCATTTACTATACTGTGTGACGAGATCTCATGCCATGAGACAACATGACGAGGAAAGCTGTCTCACGATACCCGTACATAAGAGAACCAGAGTGTGAGGGTGAAATTAGCAGAGAAGATGCCCCTGACATTTTTAAAATCATTTGTGTGACATTTTCGTTAAAGATATTTTGTAAGGATGGGAATTTAAAAAAAGTAGAGACCGGACAATATGATATCTCGATACATATGATCTGTATCACGATTCCGTAGGTATCATGATTCTATAAGTATTTTATTTCTAAGCAAACTTCGGAAAATTATTCGCTTTTACCACACAGAACCCCGTGCTGCCTTCCAGTGTGTGAACAATTTAGAGTGCACCACCTGCAGGATCATAGTGGAACTGCAACATTTTCTGCAACACCTCGAATGAAAACATACCGCATGTAAATGCAAAAACATTTTTTGACCCAGTGCAGATACATGAATATCTAAATCTATGTTTCCCTCACTGCCATTAACTTTTTTGGTCCAAACTTGTGAAAAAAAGAATTCAGTTCGAAGGGCACACGACTATTTCAATTAGAAGCCGGTAGAAGTACATAGTTCATATGCAGTTGAGGTCTGAAAAGATTCGGGTAAAATCATACAAGTGGTTGAGTTTGTGGCGAACATTTTGATATAGCTTGCACATTCCTCCGACTTTTACTGCAGATGATCATTAATACCCAGAAGGTTCTCAGTTATAGATTTTGCCATTTCTTAAACATAGCGTTAAAAAAAAATCATGCTGTCTTATTCTCATGGAATGCATCGCGATTCTGTTTCTATCACGATTTGTTACAATTCTAAACAAACTTGTTAATGTGTGGATCGTTTAAATGGCACCACCTGTAGGATCATAGAGGAACTGCATCATTTCCCTACTTCAAAAGCAAACGCGTATATATATTTAAAAAATTATATATAAAAAAAAAAAAGATTTTGAAGACTTGCCACACAAAAGAATCACGAGGCATCTACTAATCAGTAGCACTTAATGCGTGCATCCTTTTACTTTACCGTGCTCATACGGAGAGAAAGTCCCAGCATCGATGTTGATGTAAGGGTCGATTTTAATCGCCGTGACATGAAGGCCGCATGACTTCAGGATAGTCCCGACACTGCTGGCGATGATGCCTTTCCCAATGCCGGAGATCACACCGCCCGTAACCAGAATGTATTTCATTGTAGCGGTCATAGACTGTAAGACAAAATGAGGATTTTATTTTAAGCTAAAGCAACACTTTGGATTGTGAAAGCAGATCTATTATAGACCGTTATCTGAGTCTGTTTACTAGAAACACTTTTGTGCAATTCATGGAGGCATTTGCTAGCACTATTATTTAGTACAAACTAACAAGGTAGTGACGTATAATTGTGGGCGGCACTTGTAGGATGTGTACGAGAGGGTCCCATCTTATTGTCACAGCTGGGCTGAGAAACCGTTTGGTGAGCAAAAACACCCAGCCACCTGTGTTGTCTAGTTAGAAACTGAGCATTAAAGATGAAGGGCTGAGGAGGAACTCTTTTTAGTAACTTATGGGTTAAATTTAAAGTGCATCTAGAAGCTAGATGTGGCACAAACCAATAAAATTTATGTGACAGACTCACAATTCTCAATATCATTACAATAATTTTTTTTTTTAATGCTGGCTATTTTGCAAGTTCCTACACAGAACAACCAAACTATTATTAGTTTCCCTATACTGATGAAAATAGAGCACATTTGAATCGTGCAAATGTTTTAAAGAAAGCCGTACGTCCTTGACTGACGATCCCGGCTGAGGTGGCGGGGAGCTCACGGCAGTCGTTCCATGACCATTCAGTGAGTGGAATGCCTGATCCTTCAGGGAACTTGTCGCTGGCATCTGTCTGTCGGAACTGTACACGCAATCATTCGCCAACACCACTTGTATATTACAGGAAATCGGCTGGGATCGATCGTCGCACAGTCCTGACCTCGCTCCAAGACATTTCCACATGCTTGGAGCATTAAAGGAGTTCCTGGGAGGCCAGCGTTTCAGACATGAAGCAGACAGTCTGATCATGGCTCCGGCCTACTGAGAAATCTTTCTACCTCGATGGTGTCCAAGCACAGGTGTGACTCTGGGATAAGTGCACAACAAGGCAAGGACGAGATGGAAGCTTAATACCTGCCTCCTCTTGGTAATTACTCGTTTGTTCGCATGCCTGTCAAGAAGAACACGACATGACACGTCTGAGCATTTTTAGTGCACATGATACTTCTTTGTTAAAAAAAAAAAAAAAAAAAAAATCAGACCATAGAGATATTTGCTGTTGCAATAGCAAACACATAAGGGGAACATAAACTATTACGGGAAGATCAATATGCAGTAATGGTGTGACCCGCACAATAATGTGAGAAACACTGTTCTATATCACTTTCATTGAAAGAATCATGATATATAATCTGTAAGTATATATTTGCACAATAGTTAGAGTTGATGACATCCGTTTGTTTGATATCTGACTCATCATCAAATTCCATCGACACTTCCACTGCTCCTATTCCCATCATCGCCTTCATTCTAGTGTCTGAACCACGTGTGGATTCTGACCGGTCTCATCGTACCCTGTCCATGTGATATTGGTTGTATCAGCATTTAAAAGGTCAAAGCCTTGACGTCAGATTGTCCCAAGCAGTCCTGATCTAGATCAATGCAAGTGCAACTTTTCAACCTCTGGTCACTGGGCGCCTCTGCATTCCACATTTTTGCTGAACATGTAAATGATCTCATGACAGATCTTTAGGGAGAACTTATTAACAGATCTTACTGTTCTACAAAAACCTGCTGCTTATCATGACAATCTGTGTGTGTGTGTGTGTGTATGAGATCATGTGCTGCTATTTATTTCAACCTCGTGAGACATGTTTTCCTCCCAAAAAATGCAAATAGTATAATAGATGAGGACTCAAAATGCAATACAAATTGAAACACTCTGATGCCCGCGCGCTGGTTTACAAAGCAAAACATAGCGCGCGAGCATCTTTTCGAATATAATTCCAGCTAACACACAGATCTAATCTACTGCCAACTGATCAACCCTATAGATTAATGTCATATTATAGCTAGTGACTCAAATCGAACAACAACCATGCAGCTAGTGAACTTAAAATAAGTGCACACTCTATTTTCTTTCTTTCTTTTTTTTTTTTTTTTACCCATCAGCACCTTGTCGGACTCACCATCTAGCAGAAGACACACACTGTGGCAGATCAGTGGAAACGAATCTGGAAAAAGGTTCCTATTTAAACCAAGTGATCTGACTTTAAAGGGAGAGGGGAGGAAAAACGTGTTGAAGGTTAGCAGCCCCTGAAGAACACCATTATGAGTCTCCACGTGTGTGAACCCGGAACAAAGCAGGAAAAAGCGCGAAGACGCACGAGAGGGCGAAAGTATTTCAAAATAAAAGCTCTGCTGCAGCGTCTATAACTCTAGTGTATGTGTGGCGAGAAAACCATTTACATGAAGAACTGAAGTGTGCTGCAGTATCCACGATTTATTCATTCAACTGTGACTGCTATATAATAATAATAATAATAATAATAATAATAATAATAATATACTTACAAAGCAACAGTGATAGAGCCCAAGGAGCAGCGCTATCGCCACCCTGGTGCACCAGAAATACAGTGGTCACAAGGATTTAAAGGAGAAAATACCAACACCATTATGACATAATATATTATATAACTATATCATTATATACAACTACGGAAATTACTTTTCTATTGGGTTCATTTCGCAAACAACCCAAAATAACTGACGTACTGTTCAGTAGAGCTCATGAGATTCATAGCGAAAGTTCGGCTTAATGAGATCTACAGTAAATGTGTACCAGACTGTCCACGTATGTATGAGCTTAGCAGCAAAATTTCATGTGAAGGCCTTGTGCCATGCCCAGGGCCCAGCAAGTATTCCAACAGCAGAATAGCTGTAGCAGATTCCAACCTGTGTGCTGATTCTTGATCATGTTAAGACCTTCAAAAAGCCCTGGATAATTGAAAAAGAAAATCGAAGAAAAAGAGAACTATGATGTCATAGTGCTTGGGCCTTATAAACAATCCTGCTTTGCCTAAGATTCATGATGTGTCCTGTGAAATAGCACTTTTTTGATATTTCAACAATGTCAGCTAAATATTGTAAGCTTTAAATTAAACGAACACTACAAAACCTAAGAAACATGCCATATACCACACTGGATATGAAGTCTCATTAAAAGTTGTGGATAGCATTTACCTCAGTAAGTGAATATATAGGTAAAGTAATCACACAGTAACTATCGAAGGCCTTTCATTTTTCGTCATGTGCAGCGGTAAAAGACTGGTGTGATTATAGATTCCAGTCTTTTATTTAAAGCTCATGTAGATAATATTACAAGGAAAGCATTTTTTTTCATGGCGGCACGGTGGTTGAGGCTTCGATTCTCGCCTTGTGTGTCCATGGAGTTTGTATGTTCTCCCCATGCAGATTAGGCTAATTGGTGTTTAAAAATTGCCCTTAGTGTGTGAATGTGAGTGTGTATAATTAATTAATTAATTAATTCATTCATTCATTCTTTTATGCATCTCTACTGATTATGTAGTCAGATATGTGATGCCAGTACAGATTGTTAGAGAATTTTATATCAAACTAGCTTTATTTTTGAGTTTTACTGTTTCTCACACTTTTTGTTCTTCAGCTTTTTTTTCTCATCAGCTTTCATGAAATGTGTTTTAAGTATTTTTTTCATCCAGATTTAGAATTTCCCAGTCTTTTATTTATTTATTTAGTTTTTAATCCATTGTGTTTATAGATCACATGTATATAATATTTCCAGGTCCTCATTTCATCCTTATTTACTCAAGTACTGTATACTTATTGTTGTTGATGCCTTGATTGAATTGACCAGGATGTGGCGCCATTGCTCTGCTGCTGCTTCAAAATCATCGCTAAGACAACAACAACAAAAAAAAAAGAACAGAAAGAAAAGTAACCCATTTAGTTTTTCACTGTAGCTGATATGCTCTCTTGCTAAAACAGGCACAGGTACTTACGACTACCAGATTAGCACTGTGCAAACTGCATCACCGACGGGCACCCACTCTTGTCAAATCAAGTTATCCTAGTTAGCATACTGCTGAAGGACCAACGCTGGGTCAACGGCAGTGCATAAGTTGGGCCAATGTTGGCATCAGTGGTTGGCTCAATGTCATTTTGTCCATTGGCCCATTAGTGGGTCCAAACCTAGGATGTTCTGGGCAGTGAATAATATACTGTACTGGTGATGCTGAATGCTGAGAGGTCGCAACAGATGAGAGGGGAAATGAGGTTGCTGCGGAGGTTGTTACATAAACAACTAACTTTAAATTGTGTCTTTAGGCACTTTGCAGCCTGTCACAGTAACATATTTGCTGCCATTTCTTTAATTTAACCTACATAATGTAGTTTAATATAAAGAAATGCAAGGTGGCTCAATAATCTTGCACAATACTGTATATTCCCATTTTGATAATGGGAGCATTGTAATGCACTACATCTCTACTATAATATCCATGTCTATATACAGTAGTTGTTGACGCAACATTGCTGCGGAAATGCTGATCGAGTCCCGTGTTGACATTCTCAGAACTGCTGCTGTTCTGTTTTTCTTTCCATACTGACTAATGCACAAACATCATCACTGAATGTGCACCTTCCCCCAATTCCAGTTTATTTACTCATATCTTTACCAAAGATCTAAATGTCAATGACTGTTCCATTTTGAAACCAGTTTAACAGTGACTGAAGCTCCTGTCATCCATACTCCAATAATTAAATCTCCTTTGAAGTCACTTAAATTGCCAGCTTGATCTAAAATCGAGGTCAGTTTGGCCTTTCTCAGTATTTCTACAGACACCAAAAAACAGTGTAAGAAGTTAACTGCTTAATTTGTATTATGCAGTACACCTTTTCAGAACCATCTGCACTCATTATATTTCTCCAGTCATTTATTTCAATTTTTCCTTCATTTCTCATTCATGTAAATGTGTGTTTATTTGACATCATGGTCAAGGTTGCCAGTGCTGTGTGAACAAACATTAATAAATTGCATAGTTGTCCTTATTAGATATTTTAGCAAAGTGCTTAAATGGTCCTGATTACTGTACATATTATGGATAAAGAATGTGTATGAAAGAAACATCTATTTGAAATTGATGTATCAATTGAAATATCTCTGTTTTCAAAGAACAGATTTTCTATAAATCAGGAAAATTTTAGCCCCAATTTAATTTCAATTTTGTCAGATTTATTTCTGGTATATTTCTTCTAAAATTCAGAAATAGGTGAATTGGGGCTCGAAATGGGGAACTTCTGATCAGCTGTCCCACAACTTTACAAATTTTGCGCACCCCTGGTCAAATTTTCTGTTGGTGTGATCAATTAAGTACTGCAAGTGGAAGATGAAATGACCTCGAAAAGCCATAAAGTTACAGATGACACATTCCCTTTATATAAATTTTTTTTTATCTTCATCTTTTACATTTTCAAAAGAACACAAAATTAAACTTAATTAAATTTGTAGAGACCATTTTCCTTCAACTTCAGCTTTTTTTTTTTTTTTTTTTTACAAATGGTGTTTTGTTTGCTTCCAGAATTTGTTGGAATTTAATTGAATCCATTCCTCCCTCTCCCTGTGAAATATTACTTGTTTTATTGGCTACAATACAACCCCGAAGCATGATCAATCCACTCCCATGCTTAACAGTTGGACTGGTGTTCTTTTCATTACATTTTGTACACCTAGTTCTCCTAACATACTGTACCTTTCCTTATTGCAGCCAAAGAGTTCTATTTTAACCTCAATCGCCCCCACCAGACTTTTCCCCAAAATGCATCAGGCTTGTGTGAATGTTCTTTTGCTAAATTCAGTGATGTGGACACTGGACAGTTTTTCTTCTGATGACTCTTACATGAAGGCCATATTTGTGCAGGTGTCGCTGAACAGTTGAACAATGTACCACAACTGCAGAGTCTGCCAAATCTTCCTGGAGGTCTTTCGCAGTCAAATGGGGGTTCTGACTTGCTTTTTAGATTTTCCCTAGTCTTCCAGACCTTATCTTGACCTTCACTTTTCCTGTTACCTGAAATTTCTTAATTGAATTCCAAACTGAGGAAATCTGTACCTGAGAACACTTTGCTTTAGTGTTTACCTCTCCTTTAAGCGTTGTTCTGCTTTGTGGGTGTCGATGATTTTCATTTTGAGATTGCTAGGCAACTACTTATAGGACCCCATGGCTGTTGATTGTTGGGATGAGGTTAAAGGAATCTGGGTATTTCAAAAGCTTTGAAATTTGCATCACCTGGCCTTTCCTAATGATGACTGTGAACAAACCATGACCTTAACAGGCTAATTAAGGTCTGATACTTTGGTCCAAGTTATCTGAGAGCTCAAGAAGGGTTTCTATTCTTTTGCAGGGTGCTGCATCTAAAATTGTAGGAAAAAAAAAAACAATACACGATATGATATATGATATTGCTTACAACATTGCAAAAGAGTGTTTCATGTTTAACTTTATGGCTTTTTGAGATCATTTCATCTTCCACGGACAGAAATTTTGACCATGGGTGCCCAAATTCTTGCATGCCACATACACTGAGATATAGATATATATATTGATATATATGAGTGCCTGGTGGGTGTTCTCTGTGGACTCCTGTTTCCTTTCACATCCAAAAACATACAAATTAGGTTAACTGTCATTCCCAAATTGCCCATTGTTTGTGTGTGTGTGTGTGCGCGCGTGCGTGTGCGCCGTGCTGTGGATTGGCTAGTCAAAGGGGGCTATAAAACGTGTATTGGAACGTTGCATGTTTACCCTGTTATATCCCTGTTTAAAATCAATAAAAAATATTGTTGTGAAAAAAATGAATTGTGACGATAATAATAAAGTCAGATATCGCTGAGAAAAAGGCAAGGAAGTCTTTATGAGAATTCAGTGAGCGTTTTTTAATACCTCTTTTTTGAAGCTCAGCTTAATCGCCATCATGTTTATCTCCTACATCGAGAAGAGGGTGCGAATCCATCACAGGGCATATACACACTGGTTATTTTTGTTACACTAGTAACTGGGAATGACAGTTAATATAGTATGCATGTCTTTGAACACCAAAGTATCCAGAGTACCCACCAAGCACAAGGAGAACATTTAAGCGCAGTCCTGAGGTAGGAATCTAACCCGACCCTGGAAGTGCAAGGGCATAGTGCTAACCCCTACATCACCATACACCCAGCATAAGATGCATAAGTGAAAACAGGAGTCTCTGCTTATTTTAAAAAAGCTGCAAAAGTTGAGCTTGAAGACATCATTTCAAACTGAAAAGTCAATGTATGGCTAATTTGACATTTTTTGGTGCTTCCTGAGTGACAGGAGCAACATGCCACCATCTCATTTTGCCTTCACATAGAGCTCATAGTGGTCTGGAGGACATAAATGATACATTTTTAGAACTCTTTTCTAATTTCTATCCCCCCCCCCCACTTGAAAATTTTCCACCTTTTTTGCACTCATTTTGCATTTTTTATATGATCATCAATCAATTTGATTTCACAAGTGATTTTCCCAATTTCCCACAGTGTAAGCCCTTTTCACTGAGTATTATTGATGCTGGTGCATATTTTGAGCTGGCAAACTTTTATAAGAACTACCCTGGATTCGCAGCAGCTTGAAAGACCATTACATAATAAGAAGTTTCATAATGTACTGTATAATGTATATGTATATATAAATATAACAGCCAAGGAATCTTTTTCTATTTCTGGCTTTTAAAACCTTTACCATGAAAAAGTCAAATGCATTAGCATTATAAACAATCCAATGATAATGGCAGTTGATTTTTTTTTTTTAACATCTGTTGATGTTGAGTAAGTAGCTCCTGAATTGATGTTCCATTATCATTAACAATCTTGCTCCTGTTTACAAACTCCATTCAAATACACTTTACATATTTTATTCTGTTAACCATAAAAATAAAGAGTTGTCTGATTAAATAATGTTTCTGGATTGCTTGTCTTTATATTCTTGGGGAGAAGTAATGAAAAAAATCCATGTCACTGAAAAGGAAGCTTATTACTACTAAGCACACATGCAAAAAGTTTAGGCACCCCTTAATAAATAACAGATTTTGGTGATTTTTTAATTGAAAAGATGTTAACACAGTCTGCCTTGGAAATGGCAAAAATGCACAATACTTTCAGCAAACATTGATGCATAGTTACTTCGTATGCCATAAATTGAACAAAAAGAAAAATATTATTATGGCACAGTGCAAAGGTTTGGGCACCCTAAGACTTCCAAAGTCTCAGATTCTTTTTACAAGGTTTCAGACCTTAATTAGCTCGTTAGGTCTGATGCATGGCAACACCTGTCATTAATAAATGGCAATTTCAAAGCTTTACAAATACTTTGACTCTTCAAACCTTGCGCACACACTTGCGGACACTCAACAAACATGGGTTCCTCTAAGCAGCTGTGTAAGACTTTGAAAATGAAAGTTATCGATGCCCACAATGCAGGAGGAGGCTACAAGAAGATAGCAAAGCGTTGTCAGCTGGCAGTGAGAAATGTATTTAAGAGATGGCAGTTCAGGGGAACTTTGGAGGTCAAGATGAGATGGGGAAGACCAAGAAAACTCTTTGAGAGAACTGCTTGTATGTTGGTTAAAAAGACAAATAGTTTGTCAGTGTACGCTTAGACTTAATCCACCACACATCCTCCTTAAATTAAGCTAACTTGAGCGAATGGAACCGAATGTGTTATGAGGGTATTTTCATGGCTTAATGCCCTGTAGTCTCATAGCCTGATATTTTTCTATCAACAGAGAGTTCACCACCAACCAAATAAAGACGCATACAGAATTAATACCCCCCCCCCCCCCCAAAAAAAAATTAAAGTCTTCCTGTTTGTAAATTAATTAATTTATTTATTTTTATTATTTGAAAATACCAGAATGTGTACATTATTTCATAATTTGTCTGGCTATTAAAATTTCTAAAAAGCATGAATCAGAATTATTACAATGAAACTGATATTTCTACTTGAGTAAGATTTTGCATGACTATTTTTTATTTCTACTTGATTGATATTATTTTGAAGGACAGCTACTCTTAATTAAATACAATTTTTGGCTACTCTACCCACCGCTGCATATGTCCTGTACCAGTCTCTTTTTCTCATGTTCCACCATTACGGATTGTACTCAGTAAGAACCAGGGTGCTGAATTTAGCTGCATTGGTTTAATTCATAAAAAAAGTGTCTTTAGGTGCTTCTTGTTTAATATTTAATTTAAGACAAAGCAGTCCATGATAAGAGCTCTAAATTGCATAAAGTGATAAATGAATAAATGTGTTTCTGGAGGTGCCGAGCAGCCTTGATGACTCACTTTGTACACATTTATAAAATTACTTTAAAATTCCAAAGAAGATATATCAGCGATATTAGCATTTTCTGCCATTTAGTTGAATCAGGCTCAGTCTCTATTAAAGAGCCTTGTGCTTTCACAGATCCACGGCTCGACGCAGACCTGGGTGTATTTCCTAGGAACTGAACTCTGAGAGAACGACCACCTGCTTTCCTATTGCCGTTCATCAAATAGGCAGTGATTGAGAAAGAGAGCGAGCACAAATGTGATTATTCCATGGCAGAGAATGGTGAAGGATCCAGGGAGGGGCGGCCAGAGGCTCACCAGCGTGTCCAGATGACAGTGAGATAGCTCACTGTGCAGAGTGCTGGCTCAAATGTCAGATGTTCTGCATAATTAAATAAGAGGAACAGTCACCATGCAGAAGCAGATTGAATCATAAAATGCACATACATATACCAACCACACAATGAACATCATCTTGGTTTTCTCAAGTATTAGGTAAATTTAGGTTAACTGGCATAGAGCTGAGACTTCATCTTATCATCACAAGATGTTTTTTTTTACTGTGGTCTTACTAAATAAAATGCAATATATTGAGTATTAAATAACATATTTAAATATTTATATTTATTCTAAGCAGTGTGTCGAGCCAACCAGCTGAAATAAATGTTGGTGGCGATGATGTATGATAAAAGTGAATCAAATTAAATTTGGACCTTTTATGCAAAATTCACTGTGTAGTTATCTTTTAAACATTCAGAAGACTCTCCATTATGAGTGTACGACCAAAAAGCACGAAAAAAAACCTGCTTTTTGTCTTTTTTCTATTTTTGTATAATTTTTGTGTCATTTTTTTTCTCCCTTTGTGACCTCATAACCTTGGCTTGGAAACTGGAACTGTGCATTTGGAGGAGAAGTGAAAGAAAGGAAGGTTAAGGTATGAAAAAATTGGCTTTAACAGATTTACTTTGGTGGGAGCTCTGAGATCTACATTAACTTGTTAAATATTCATAAAAACACTGCAGTTGTTCCTGTGAACATTTAGCGACTAGAACGCATCATCCTTGAAAATCAACAGACAACTTGTCGCCAGCTTGCATAACAGACACGTTTGTCTGTTTGAACTGTACACTCAATCATTTCTGACCTCATTCCAAGCCATTTTTACATGTTTGGGCTATTAAGGGAGTTCCTGGGAGGCAAGGGTTTCAGACATGAAGCAGGAGCTACTGTAACTTAGAACTGAGAACGGCCCTTGTAAATTTCCCTTAAGTATACATTACCATCATTTTTTTTCTACACTGTTCTTGCTGTAAAATCCACTTCTGTCACTTGAATCATTTCTTCCCTGATACACTTTTGACTTCATGATGCCCCCAACAAACACAAATCCACCAACACTACTGTTGAGAAAACAGCCCCAAACATCTTTGTGCCTCCTAGTATTTCAAAGTATACTATCACTTGTGCCATGTTTTTACCATGTCATCGGTTGTCATATGTTTCACTGTATAGTCTGTAGGTTTTCTCCTCGTGTCTGTGGTACATGGGTGCACACTGTCTCCATCCTCGTCCTCGTCCATCACCACATCACTTGGCACATTGGACATTGTTCTGCCTTTCACCTTGGCTATTTACCTTGGTCTTCATTTGTCACGTGTCGTACAGTATTTTTGCCTTATGTCTAAAGTGCATGTTTAAGATTCCTGTTTTAAAGTCTTTGTTTCTACTTTACTTAATAAAAGATCTGCACTCACACCCACCTTCATCTGAAAATGTGACAGGATTCCACCACATTACTCTTTCTCTCTGTACACTTCTTCATCTTGTTTTGAACACTTTGTGTTTTGCTGTCTGGTAATCCTTATCAAAGTCGGAAGCAATCCTTGCTGCTGTTTTTCATCAGTTTTTTTTTTACTTAGAATTGTACATGCATGTTGCTTGTTTTTCATTCCGAAGTCATTTTAAAAGACCTTTTTTTTTGTTGACATTTTATCTGAAAGCGAATAAAGAAAAAATTGTTTCTTTTGCAGATTTTTGTGCAAACAGACAATATTACATTTTTAAAACTACTTCCCTATGCTGTTTTGTAATCATGTTTGACCAGCTGATCCAAAGATCTTTAGAAGGGATGTATTTAATAGTGGTTAGCAATGTCGCCTTGCACCTCCAGGGTCTGGGTTCAATTCCCACCTCGGGTCTGTGTGCATGAAGTTTGCATGTTCTCCCCGTGCTTGGGTTCTCCGGTTTCCTCCCACAGTCCAAAGCCATGCAGATTAGGTTAATTGGCATTCCCGAATTGTCTGTAGTGTGTGAACGTCACCTGCGATGGATTGGTCCAGGGTGCACTCTGCCTCGTGCCGTGATAGGCACCAGGCACACAGTGACCCTTTATAAAGCAGGCTAAGTTTCTCTTCAGTCACCAACGATTTTGGTGTAATATCAGGAAATGTTGAATTGGACATTTTTTCTTTGGTAAGAAATCAAGTAGGGTCTGGTAGATGCAGTGGCCATGGTGTTAGACCCTCCCTCTGATAGCATTCAAGAGCTCATGGATAACTAAACCTCAATGTGCTGGTGCACCACCTTGTTGGAACTATTCATAGCTAACCTCTTTTTTGCTTGAGGTGCAATGAAAAGGATCAACATGTCCAGGTAAAATTTGTTGGAGTCATGGCCTTGGTGAATAAGAAAGGTCTAATAACCTTGATCTATAGTAGACTTCACCAAGTATTCATTTTTGGACTACTCTTGTATACATGGTGGACCTACAGAATATTACTTGGGTGGTTTTAATGTTATAGGATTTTCTTTAGATTTGATTAGAGTGCACAATATGGAGGCCAGTTCATGTGTCAAAATGATTCCTCATATTCAAAGAACCACTTTTTCACAATTTGTGTCTTGGCCTATGTTTATCAGAAAAGAAAACTCCATAAATGTGCTATCCTGGTCATTCAGGTCATCAGCTGACTTCATTTTATTGCACCATAATGTTGTTGGGACTAGACCTGACCAACTGAAGCAACCCCGGATCAACTGAAGTAACACTTCCTCCATAGGCTTTAGGCTTGTACAGTGGACTTCTCTTGTGTGTGCATCTCTTCTACCCTGACGCACCCATCGTTCTGTCAGTCTGGACTCATCAGATTAGACCACATGACCTTTTTCATTTTTCATTTTTCTTATGACCACATAATCCATGTCTCATTGTACAAGTTGAAATGCTCTTATTTTCACTATTAAACATTTTTCAGATTTCTACTGACTTCTTCAGCTATGCTACTTCATGAAGCGTTTAAGTGATCTGCATTCGTGTTTTGTTCTGGCCACATTTCATCCACAAAGTTGATAGTTCAGCACCATCTTTCCACGTTTCCATACAGGACGGTTCCTAATTTCCAGTAATTTAAAATTTGTTAAAAAATGTTCTCTTTGCTTGGTCCAGTCCACTTCTATAACAGTGATAGGCAGTCTATTAAACTTTATATTTTATAATAAAGAAATGCATAAAGCTCATGAATCTATGAATTGGTCTTTGTAACATGTCATATTCAGTGAACTGTACCTCTGGTGTACTGGACCCCTACCCTCATAGCTTTGATATTTGCCTTACGTTCTTTCCCCTTTCACCTAAAAAATCTTAATATAAAATACAAAACAACTCCATGCACTAAAGAGACGAATGGTTTCGTTATCTGTGCTTTTGTCTTGTATTGCTCACTTACTCGTTGAGTTTTGCCCTCTACATTATTCATGTGTCAATGTCACATTGCAATGCTGTTCTTGTACTGTATTTATCCTCATCCTCTTCTCTTTTTATTTGTGTCTTTTTCACTGTCCCTCTCTTATACACTTCTCCCCGTCATTATGTGTCCTTGCTAATTCCACAAGCAATTGTGTTGTATAAGTGGACAAAAATTGTCTTTTTTAAAAAGACTGGTAGCTGGGAATGCTGAGTTCACTAACTCATTTGTGTGTGTGCATGTGTGTGTGTATGTGCGTGTGTGCATATGTGAATTCTGCAGCATTTTGTGACTGTTGTGTGAGCGCAGGGTCTGGAGAGGCATGCATCAATAACACAGGAAGAAGCGGGACCTGGTAATTTGCACAAGCACAAAGGCCAAAACCCGACAGTAGGTGTGTTCTGTCCCTTTTTAGGCAAATGAGGAACATATTGACTCTGTTTGGGACTTTGTGGCAGTGCTGCTGTAATCTGCGCAGAGCAGGGGGAGGGGACATGGTGGTTAGTGGAGACAAGCACACAGGTTAACCTGCATGTCACACTTATATATGGCCAAAGTGTTATGATCCTATATGAATTTTTTTTTCACCTATAGGTGAGACACTTTTTTGCATCAGTACCATGTTTGTCCATTAGTTACACTGTATCATTGCATTCCTAAACCTAATAATCTCTCTCTCTCTCTCTCTCACACACACACACACACACACACACACACACACACACACACACACACACACACACTGGTCTGAGACACGAGACAAGGAACTTCAGATTCTGTACTCCTGTTTCACATCTTCACTCATTACACACATATGTTGCAGAAAGAGAGGGAGAGAGAGAGAGGGAGAAAGAATGAAATTATAGCGAGTAAGCACGAAATGCTTTAATTAAATATTTAAAACAGTCTCCTGGAATGGCATCAGAATAAAATGTAACCCTCCCCAGGCCTCATCACCTTCATCATCTACATCGTCTTCCTCATCGTCGTCATCGCTGTAGTCATCTTCGCCCTTGTCGGAACAGAATGGTATAAAACGAGTAATGGGGCCTCCGAGGGGCGCAGTGGTAAAGTGCTCGCCCTACCACCCGGAGATCGCGAGTTCGATTCCCGGGTGATGCTGTAGCCTCTCGCAGCCGAGGTCTAGAGAGCTGATTGGCCGATCTCTCTCAGAGGGGAGGGATGAGAGGTACTTAGTGCTCACACATTAATCACGGCTCTACAGTCTGTGAGCTCGCGCAACGGAAGGCTAGCGCTGTCCTCCAAGTGTGTTACTCCGCCCCCAATGGTGCGTGAGCAAGCAATTCGAAAAGAGGTGGTCGGCTGGCGTCACGTGGTTCGGAGGAAACACGTGATAGTCTTCGGCCCTCCCCACTGAGTGGTGGTAGTAGCCTTAATGTGGGAGCCCCCTAGTGACGGAGAGTAAATTAGGGAGAAAATCGGAGAAAAAAAAGAGTAATAATAATAATAATAATAATAAATATACAAATATATTGAATGATGCAAAAGGAAGCATCATTCAAGGGCTCATTGTACTGCCATCTAGTGGACAAATTGTGTGTAGCAACTAACATCGCAATCAGCACAATTAATATCTACATGAGCTGCAAGTACTGTAATGTTGCATTCATTATTGACAGTCGTGTGTGGTGTTTGAAAATCCACTGTTCTAGGAAATGCACATAATCACATATTTGAATCTTTGAAAATTAACTGAAGATCTAGAATAGACAGGAAATGTGAAGGAAAAAATTGCATTTTTTTTTACTATCATAAAGAATGAATATAAAATCCTAGATACAATAACATTAGAGTTTGGGATAAATTGAAGCAATTAATATATAAAATGTTTTCCTTCTTCATATATTATAAAATAAGTAAATGTAAACCTTATTGTGAAATGAAAAAAAAAAAAAAAAGTTTTCCCGAATCTTGATTTGTGTGAACAAAAATCTCCAACGTAATGGTTCAGTCACGTGATTCCCGCAAACGCGAGACTTCTTTTGGTCACGTGACTCTAAGGGACCCGACACACGCCTCGAAGCGAAGCTTCATTTGGACACGCCCCCCTCCTTCTGCGCTATACAAGCCTAGAAGCTTCCGTGTCATAGTAACGTCATTAATTTTCAGTCAGCAGAATTAAAACAATTGTCTTCACCTTAACACACTTAAACACACTTCATTGGGTAACTTAATAGTATTTGTTGAAATGTGTATATTGTAACAACATGTCTTATCCGTAATCTCACCAAGTTTTATTGTTGTTGGATGAGTCGCACATTTCAATGTATCATCCGGAATTGGCCCTGTCATTTTCAAGGGAGAAATAAGCCTTGAATCCAGGCTCTATTAAATCATTCTAAACATTAATGTCATCATACAAATTGCTTTCTACAAAAAGTTGAGCGCTTAAGGCTCTTAATTTGGTCTTTACTGTATATATTTAAATGTATGTTGCGGTTAATAACAACAATGTTCATGTGATCGAATGGCGCTATCTGATTGATCGACATGATTTATTTACAAAATTAAGAAGTAGCACTCTAGACCGTTAATTTAATTTTGCTGCTGGTGTATTTTGCAAGTATTTTCTCCCTCCTCTCACATCTAGGTGTGTACTTTAGCTTTAGAAAACTTTAAGGAAGTGTTCTGTGAGTGATTGCGATTTAACGTGGTGATATTAAAATGTTATTTGTATAAAACACAGTAAACTTTCTGGTTTTGTCTCCTAAATTAATAATGATAAATTATACACACAGTTGCAGAATTACATTAGCCTATCTTGGAAAAATTGTGGCGTTATTAGAGGTTTTTATTATCAGTCACACACTATTGATCACAGTGATTTTGCTAAAACAATAAGAACAAATGGGTGGCATTTTTCAAGCTTTAATTTGCCATAAGTTTAGTTTTTTTTTTTTTTGAGATATATATTTTTTCTTATAAATTTGGTATAATTTATTTTCTGTTGTCATTCTCTTTTAAATAAAATAATGTTTTTGTGTATTGCCATTTTGTAAGCACAGGCGTTACATTTTTAAATCCGTACATTTGTACACAATTCTGTGCATGTTCATAGACTAAGGGGACACGTTTTTATTCGCTGCTCGATTGCTAACAACGTAAGCGTGGATGCTTTCCTTAATGATACGAGCGAGGCGAAATCTTGCTGAAAAGCAGACGAGATGATCCTCAAGTCCAAGTAAAGAGGTAATTAACTTCATTGCTGTACCCACATGCCTTATCTGAGAGAAGCTCTATTATGAAACAATCAAAAATTCGGTTCCGGTCCCAGGACCTGTTTTCGATTTCTTGATGCTAATTCAAACTTTATCGTAATTTGTCCTCTTTTAGGTGGTGAATGAAATGTCACTGAAATTCGGTTTCCACTTTGAGAAGGTAAGATCAGTTAATGTTATTCTGTTTCTGGTAAAATGTTATGACGCACGCTTTCGTGGTTTCTGGTTCTTTGCTCTCGACAGTGGGACTGGTTCTCCAGCTACGTGCTAAAGTAACGGAGGGATTTTGGCTGCATGGGCTGATTCTTGACACAGGACAATGAGGCACCCAACATCACAGGTATGTCTGTGCATTATACTGTAGATTTCCTTTCTGCCCCATTTTAAGCTGATCAAGGTTGACTCCATTTTAATTGGTGACTGCTGGATAAAGCTTCTGGACACAGGACTGAGATCAGCTATTTTTTGTGTGCGCACATTGGTAGGTTAAAAAAAAGAAGAAGAAGAAGAAGCGGAATTGAGTTGTATTTTCTCTCTTGTCCTTGCATAGGATGAAATCCCAGGTGCAGAACTAAGGATGAGCACACCGAAGAAGCTGATGTGAAAGCAGGAGTGATGCAAGACCAGTCAAATCTCTAACTTGCCTTGCTAGCTAAAGAGAGATGTACAGTTTGTATTACATGATGAAATAATTGGCAAGACACGAAGATACGAAGTTCATGGAAAGCCTGTGAACTTTAATGATGGGGAAAGTGAGACTATATGGTGCATATTGTCCCTGTGTAACTCATTTTTAACCAATAATCAATCAATATTTATTTATATAGCACCTATCCACTTTCAAGTAGTCTCTAGGTGCTGAACAAAGTGGAAAATGTCAAATGTGGATGAAATTTGTCAAATTAAATAATAAAACACAGATATGTAGCAGGAGATTAATTAGAATGACTAATCACACCCTCTCCTATATAATAAAGGCTTTTCTGAATAAATATATCTATTAGTTTGACTTTAAATGTGGAGAATACCCTTTCGGAGGTAAGATCAGGAGGGAGGGAATTCCAGAGCTTAGGGGTTGCCACTGAGAAAGCTCAATCACCCCATGATTTATATCTCGTTCTAGGTTATTTTAGTAGCACGTTGTTAGAAGACCTCAAAGTACGTCCAGGGGTGTGCAGCTGGATAAGATCATAAATGTAGGTTGGTGCCATACCAGAAAGAACTTTACAAACAAATAGTAAAATTTTGTAATCTATTCTGTGTCGCACCAGTAGCCAGTGAGAGGGAAAAGTACTGGCTCATCTAATACTCTGGCAGGTACTACATCTATTTGTCCATTAGATGACAGTACAATGAGCCCTTGA
The DNA here is from genome assembly GCA_011419295.1 of Clarias macrocephalus. Taxonomy (NCBI): domain Eukaryota; kingdom Metazoa; phylum Chordata; class Actinopteri; order Siluriformes; family Clariidae; genus Clarias; species Clarias macrocephalus. The sequence continues at coordinate 25,763 of JAAGKR010002757.1, forward strand.
ATGAAGCTTCATGAAAAAAACCTAGAAACCTGAATGTGTTGAAGTTTAGCAGCTCCTGAAGAACACCATAATGAGAACCCGGAACAAAGCAGAAAAAGGTGCGAAGACACATGAGACACCCTCTTTCAAAATAAAGGCTGTGCTACAGCGTCCATAACACTGTGTGTGTATCTGTGTGTGTTCTGGGAAAACCATTTACATGACAAAGTGATGGTACTGTAGTATCCATGATTTCTTTTTACAAAGCAGGTGGCACGGTGGTGTAGTGGTTAGCACTGTCGCCTTGCAACGCCAGGGTCCGGGTTCGATCCCCGGCCAGGCTCGATTCCCGTCTCTGTGTGCATGGAGTTTGCATGTTCTCCCCGTGCTTGGTGGGTTCCCTCCGGGTACCCTGGTTTCGAAAGACATGTAGGTTCGGCTAATTGGCTTTCCCAAATTGCCCGTAGTGTGTGAATGAGTGAGTGTCTGTACCCTGCGATGGATTGTCCATGTGCCCTAAGTCTCCTGGGATAGGCTCCAGGCCCCCTGAATACAGGATTAAGCGGTAGAGATGATGAGTGAGTGAGTTACAAAGCAACGATTATCAGGGCCCAAGGACCTGTGTGATTGCCACCCAGTTGCACTAAAAAAGACAGTGGTCACAAGCATTTAAAATGGAAATACCAATACCAGTATGACATAATATATTATATAACTATAGAATAATATACAACTAAAGTAGTTAGTAGTAGTGATGGCCATATGAAGCCTCATACAGGTGGTGAGGCTTCCCCAATAGTTTTACCTAAAGGTTCACTCAAGGGCTCATTGTGCAAATTTATTATAGCAGCTAGATTGTAACATTATAAGTATACAATTAATATGTACATGCAGCTGCACTGGTCAAGGAAATGTTTCTGCACATAATCAACATCTCTGAATCTTTGAAAATGAACTGAAGAGTGCACGAGCCTTTACTTAAGCAGCGAACGAGTCGGTCACATGATTCCGGCAAACGCGGGGCTTCGTTTGTCTTTGGTCACATGACACTCAGGGAACGGACACACTTCGAAGTGAGACCTTAGTTAGACATGCCCCCTTCTGCTCAATACCAGCTTTGGAGCTTCTGTGTAAAAGTAACATCATTAGTTAATAGCCACTTTTTGCCATAAGTTTTTGCAATTTTGCATCCTTGAGATCATATTGCCCCAATTTGTTGACGATCTTATAAATCTCCTAGGAGGAGTACATCAGGAGTGCATTTTGCAAACAACCCAAAATGACTTCCTGTAGAGTAGAGCCCATGACATGCAAAGTGAAAGTTGTTCAGCTCACTGAGATCTAAATGTGTACCAGAATTTACATGTATACATGCAAGTGTGTATGAGCAATGCAGCAAAATTTCCTTGTGCCATGCCCAGGGCCCAGCCATTCGTGTGTCCTAATGACAGCAGATTCCAACCTGTTTGCTGATTTTCATAACCTTCTAAGCATGTTAAGACCTCCAAAAAACCTTGGATAATTGACAAAACTTTTTTTTAGAGGAACAAGAGGACTCTTCGCAAAATATGTCATAGTTATTGGGCCCTAAAACAATCTTGCTTTGCTTGAACATGATATGTTCTATGAAATAACACTTTGTTGTTTCAACACTGTGTTTTATATATTTTGTTTTATTTAAAATACGTTTCACAGAATACTCAGCCTTTCCAAATTCATGGCCACTGCACAGCGGCGTCATCAGCAAACTTTATGTCTTATTTTTTGCGTGTCACAGGCGTCCCTCACCGACTGTAACATTAGGCAGCATCATTACAATCAGGAGCTGTATGCGTGCATGGCCATGAGTAACTAATCCAGGCCGGTGTTTGGGTGTCTGGTGTAGAGGGGGCTAGTGTATGGAATACAAACAAAAGAATCAGGATACATAACTGTAACTAGCACTGTGGCCGTGCAATTCCGGAGTTGAGGGTGGAAATCTTGCCTCGGAGGTGTGCATGAAGTTTTCATGTTCTCACTATGCTTGATGGATTTCCCCTGGTTGCTCTGGTTTCCTCCCACATGCCAAAGACATGCAGATTAGATTAATTTTCATAGCCAGAGTGTGTATGTGTGTGTGTGTGCACGCCCTGCGATGGATTGACATCATGTCCAAAATTTCCTATCAGAGGCTCAAGGCCTCCATGCCCCTATACAGGATATGCAGTATAGAAGATGAATGAATGAATAACTGAAACGATTTTTCCTACATCTCTACGTATGTAGTCAGATCTGTGATGCCAGTACAGATTGTTATAGAATGTTATATTAGTTTAAATTTTTAGCACTAGTTTTATTTTCAAATTTCTCTGTCTTTGTCTTTCTCGGTCATTGTCCACTGTTGAGATAAGATGAGGAGACTGAACATTGTTTGTCTTCATATAAGTACTTTTTGGTCTAAATGTGTATTTTTTTCCTTTTCATTAATTTTGTCTTTTTTCATTCCATTATGTTTTATAGATTATATGTATGTAATAAGTCCAAATCCAAGTATACTTATCCCAAAACACAGATGTTATATTTACATTTCTCTTCTGTATTAAACCTGTTGTTTTTAAGACTTTGATTGCATTCACCAGGAGGTGGCGCCATTGCTCTACTCCTGATTCAAACTAATTGCTCAGGCAACAAAAAAGGACAAAAAGACAATTAAACACTTTAATTTGACACTGCAGCTGATATGATGATCTTTCTAAAACAAGAAAAGGTACATACAACTACCAGATTAGCACTGTCCAACTGCATGACCGACGAGCACCCACTCTTGTCAAATCATGTCAAGTTATTGATTTTATAGTTGTTTGTATTCTGATAATGTAATATGTTATAAAAAATAAAAGGCAAATTCATAGCTAAAAACAATAGATAACTCAAAACACTGGTATTGGTCATGTTTGGTAGCATACTGCCTAAAAATCTGACTGAGGTGTGATTTGGTTATTTTTTTTTAAAAGTCCCCATTTCTACTTAAAGTAAGGACTTATTGTGTTACTCCATGTACATTTGGAAATGAATTACAGTGTGTGTGTGTGTGTGTGTGTGTGTGTGTGTGTGTGTGTGTGTGTGTGTGTGTGTGATATATTAAATTTTCTTTTCATTGATAGCAACATTAGCCTTGTAGCTCCAGAGCAAAATCCCAAACATGTAACTACACTGCAGTATTGATCCTGAAACAGTCAAATCAATGCCTAGTTCTACATACCACATGTCGTGCTTAATCAAAGAAACATATTGACCCGTTAACTAATTTGAAGTTCACGGTAAAGATGAAATATAATTTGGTAGCTTTTGTACTCTAAATATGTGTGGCAACTTTGGGAAAACCCAACAGATTTGGACAATTAGATAACAATAGTTAAACCATGACCAGAACCAGGAGAGTCTAAAGATCGCTATATCGTTAGCTACAGTACATGTGTTTTCTTCAGGGAATAAACGTCATGCTGTGATCCTATCGTTGGTTATGTGCCAGTAGAAACTGTTTGTTAACAGTATAGCTAACATTCTAGATCAGTCTAGGAGGGGACAAATTTGTAATGATTCGAAATATATTTAATAATAATTAACACACAAAAAAGAGACAGAGGGAAATTTAGCCAACAAAACTCTCTGAATTAATGAGTGAGTCAAGAGATTACTGTTCATTAAAAGTTGTGACTGGCATTTACCTCAGGAAATGAGGCTAGAAAAAAAAGAACATGGATGATGCTGATGATCAAAGTAATGAGTCACTTTCTATTATAAACTTATATTATAATCTAATAATTATATAATATATATTATATATTATATTCTATTATAATTGTGCATACAAATGTCAGTATTTTCCCACAAGTTGATTAGACCTAGGAGAGACGGTTGCTTTGTATAGCCTGTGAAATCAGGACAATATTAAATCTGACTAAAATTATTCCAGCTTTGATAGTATAAAGATGAAAACAGTAATTATAAACTCTAAATAATTGTTTTTGTTTTATATAAATATTATTAATTTGAAAAATCTATAATGCATGCAGGATGTATTAGTGTATTGATTATTAAAATTATTTATATAAAGTTTCTTCACATTAACTTGTATTCTTGTGCATAATCATTACTATTAGTACTAGTCAGCTAGCTTACATAATGTAACCTGAAGATTCACTAATAAATGTTAACGTGTCAGTGACTTCTGGAAAACGTCTAATAAAAACGTGAATATCAAACCAAATTTTCTCCTAAACGGTGCAAGTTTAGACAAATCTTTCCAAATGTTGTCCAATTTTCCCCCTGTCAAAAGCCATATCGTGCAAATCTCTCTGCAGCGCAACATGTAAACACTGCCACAACTGCATGTGTGTGTACATGTGTGCGTGTGTTTGTTTGTTTTTAACCACATGGTCCCTTCAGTCTGGTGATTTTCATGCTATGTATTCAGTTTCTGTGTAATAAACAGATTTAGTTTAGGTTCTGTTCATGAGGCGTGACTTTCCATCTGTGCTTAATCAAAACTGCCCTACTGTTTTGGGACAGTGTAAACACAAGTGATTACAATTAGCGACCGAGTAAATCGTTTAAGCGAGAAAAATTGGAGTGATATAATTTGAAATACTGTTGCGACGTTGCACTTATCGCACTGACGCGCTACGTGGTTGTGTGCTGACTGACTGCTACGCTACGTGGTTGTGTGCTTTGTGGCAATTTTTTCAATAAAAAATATAGTTTGAATTTTGTCAAAATAGGAAATCTAGAATGAAATAAATATTTGTATCATTTTAAATACAAATTTTAGATATTGTGACACATCCAAGTGAAAAATACAGTACCATTAATTAGTGTTAGCCTTCAAGGTCTTCAAGTCACTTTAATTATTTTTTTAACCCTAATCCAAGGCCTTTAGGACCCAGGGGAGTGTGAGCTGAAATTAGCCAATCAGTTTTTTTTCCCTCTCCTGTTGCTATGTGGTTACTGAACACTAGAGGCTTTCTCAGAGCCCTTATCTGATGCGCCTCAAAGGTTGCCTACAGGCTCCTGCCATGTAACTGAATAATGGTGAATTAAAGATCGATTAACTACACAGCCAATCAAATACTGGTGTATTACTGCATGAGATCGGCATGTCACTACGACTGCATCAAAATACCCAGTTTATTTAGCATATAAAAGGTATATTTAGCATGTCAATGGAGTTATGGCGAGGTTACAATCGCAGTGTGGGAGTTTTTATATTGATCGACTAAAGGAGGGAAATCTGTGGATATATATTATTTATTTTTTTGGTTTAATTAAACTTGAGAGACTGTTGTGGGTGAGGTTCCCCAAAGAGCAACAATTTCGAAAATGAAAGGATATGCTGTATAAGTTATTAAAGCCAAGGATTACATAATGATCAGGTCAATAAAAAGAAGAAGGATGGATTTTGTTTTCAGATAAACAGCTAATTATATACAGGGTGGGTCAAAGGTAGGGTTACAGTTAACACTTGAACATTTTTCCTTTATTAGAAATTTTGACTTTTATTTACATATATTATAATTACGTATTAGACATTTTACATTGAATATTTAAACTCTCAAGTGCTCAAAGAGTCCACCTTCTTGATAATAATGATTTTTATATCTAAAACGTGATTGTGAAGGTGAAGCAGATAATGAAGTAACTGTAACCCTACTTTTGGCCCACCCTGTGTGTGTGTGTGTGTGTGTGTGTGTGTGTGTGTGTGTGTGTGTGTGTGTGTGTGTGTGTGTGTATACAGACCAAAAGTTTGGACACACCTTCTCATTCAAAGAGTTTTCTTTATTGTGTTCTTTAGCCCAAACGCATCTCTTCTGCTTGTTGCCTGTCCTTAGCAGATATTCTACCATGAAGGCCTGATTCACACAGTCTCCTCTTAACAGTTGTTCTAGAGACGTGTCTGCTGCTAGAACTCTGTGTGGCATTGACCTGCTCTCTGATCTGAGCTGCTGTTAACCTGCGATTTCTGAGGCTGGTGACTCGGATGAACTTATCCTCCGCAGCAGAGGCGACTCTTGGTCTTCCTTTCCTGGGCCGGTCCGCATGTGAGCCAGTTTCTTTGTAGCGCTTGATGGTTTTTGTGACTGCACTTGGGGACACTTTCAAAGTTTTCCCAGTTTTTCGGGCTGACTGACCTTCATTTCTTAAAGTAATGATGGCTACTCGGTTTTCTTTACTGAGCTGCTTTTTTCTTGCCGTAATACAAATTCAACCTCTTTAAATGAGAAGGTGTGTCCAAACTTTTGGTCTCTACTGTGTATATATATATATATATATATATATATATATATATATATAATCAGAACTGTACGTACTGTATGATGGCTGCATGTGTGTTAACGTGCACACTTTTCATTACTATTACAATCTGTTCCAAAAAAAAATTGAAAGGTCCTTATGCTGCGTCCTTATTTTTATTAGTATGCTGTGCTGCTGAGAATCCACTGGCAGCTTTTACGATGAAATGATTTCTTGCCTGTTACTTAATGCAGGAGTTGTGAATTAATCAGCACATCTTACATTTTACTATACTAACTCGGACCATTTTATCAGTTTTTTTTTTTTTTTGTAAATGTAATTCTTTTGCATGACACATGCTTTGCTGATGAATGGCTTTTCATGAATATCAGCTGGACTATACAGTTATTCTTCCTCCTCACATGAAGAAATAAATAGGGCAGAGCATTGTTCCGGTAAGCTGCAGCAGCACTGCGTCTGTGAATACAATGCTTGCTTGTGAATAATATGCATTTCAATGCCTACATATGTTGCAAAACCTTTAATAACATCCAGATACACTATAGTCAAAGAACAATAGTGCTTATAACAATAGTGGTTCTTTGTCTCGCATGGTTTTTACTTTGTATGGAGGAAGCTCCCAGTTTTGGAGCTCACTGAAGGCCCAAATCTAAACAGCATGGTTCACTACTACTGTACCACTTCATAATGGTTTTGTTTTACAATTTGTTATAAAATCCATTGGATTTTTAATGGTTCTCAAGCTTTAGTTATTAAGTCAATGGCATGAAATGAAGCAACTGAGGATCGCTAACTAACTGTCCAAAAGGTCCTGGTATAGCAATGTGGACTCAGATCATAACAGGTGATTCAGCATTGAGGAAAATGAATTATTAACCACATGAGTCACTCTGGAGTGGCAGCATGTGTTTAGCAGAGCAGCATGGAGGAGGGAGCATTTTCAGATCGCACCCAGAAAAAAAAAAAGAAGAAAAAAAAAAAAGAAAAGCAATTGCCTCAGGCCGTTGACGAGATGTGGGAGAGCTGTGTTATTTCCACTGGACCAACCTTGTTTCCAGAGAGGCGGTTTAGCACATGGACACACACACACAATTTTCATAATAGGACATTTGTCTTACTATCGTTGTGAGGATCTTCTGTTGACATAATTAACTGATAAGAATTTATGATATGCCTACACCCAAATCTAAAAACAAATTATGATTCTAACTATTTTGGGACAAATCTGTCAGATATTCCTATCCTAGCGAGGACACCCGGACACAGAGACACGAATATCCTTGCGAGACACATTCTGTAGCGAACACGTTAGGGGTCGTGTCCTTAGTTCGATCAGTTGGATGTTCACCGTATCTCATCTTAGCACCAATTCTTCCTGCAAACCCAGAGGACACAGTGTCCTTTGTACTTCGTCTGTGCGCTAATACGCATGTGATTAAATCTCACACCATGCCCCTGTAGAGTCAGTGATTTGAAGCTGTGCTGATGGCCACATCGCTGTGTTCCTCACTGGGAGAAGTTAATGCAATGGTTATTGGCATTGCACTGGGAGGGATTGGGATTCAAACTGGCAACTACTTAAGGGAAGTTAGGCGAACTGTTGGAAAGAAAGACAAGGATATGACTACTTAATTGTCCACGATTACTGCTGCGTGTAAACTGCAGATCCAGACTTCCCAGCACGCGCATTATCATCCGCTCGGAGATGTAATGAGACAGTTTTAATTCATCTCGGACCATGAGTCTGATTTAATTAAACTGGCCCAGTAGCGAAAGCCCACCACATGCACATCATCCCACCAGCAGGATCACTACCAGCAGCCATTCTGTCATTTCCTCTAATTAAAAAATGCACTGCTCTAATCAATCAGCCCTGGCTTGTTCTTCAGAACACACAGACGCACAAGTACACAGGGCACTCGACAACACGCATACGAGTAATGCTTTGGCGGTAGTTTTGTGATCAGTATGGATTTCGCGTGGAACAGGAATGATGTCTTAATTTGTATTCCTTCGGATACAAATCGTTCCCAAACTCCCAAAATGTGTTTCAAACTGGCGACGTACTCACCAAATCAGTCAGCCCTGGCAACGTGGACGAGAAATGCTTCATTCAGAGAACAAAGCTGGCCCAGTGTACGAGTGAGGGGTCCTGTTTTCGAACGAGATACCACGTGAGTGTTAAATTTGGACACGAGTCAGTTAGCAGCTTTTCTCAAAAACAAACAATTTCCATTTCGCTCGCTTGACTCGTCCCTATAAAAGGACAATCCATGTCAGTAAAATCCCTCCTACATCAACAAAGACATTCGTAACGTAGGTGTCAAACTTTCAGGCATGCACCATTCACTCGGCGTATGCCGTACTGTACATGCAGCCGCCTACTCGATACCGTACTGAAGGATGCCTGACCACATCTCTGTAGATGAGTATCTGTAGTGTTTGCACCGACAGACAGTGCTGTGCAAAAGTCCTTATTTCTTTGTATTTTGCTTCCAAAGAGCCGGAATGTCTTGTATTTTTAATGTCGTCTTGATAAATAGTTCTCCAGGCTTCCTGAGAGCAGAACAAAATGAGAGCAGCATACAGATTCTGTATGAAACCTTGACCAAGATATCAAACAAACACATACTGTATCACTGCGATCCGTTCTCATTTTCAGTCCGGTTCCTGTTTCAGAGGAATGTTTTTTGTTAGTTAAGCCACACAGTGCCCTATGACTCATTCAAGCCCCCCAAAAATACATCTATCATAAGGCATTGAGAAGCAGGTGCAAATGATCAGGCAAGTGATTACTATACTGGTGATGCTGAATGCTGCATGGTTGGAACAGACGAGAGGGGAAATGAGGTTGCTGCTAAAATTGTTATATAAACAAACAATTTTTTGTATCTTTAGGCACTTTTCAGCCTGTTTCATTATTTTAAGCTCACTCATCTTCTATAACGCTTTATCCTGTATTCAGGGTCGGGGGGGACATGGAGCCTACAGTATCCCAGGAGGCTTAGGGCACGAGGCGGGTGTACACCCTGGACAGGCTGCCAACCCATCGCAGGGCATCACTAACACACTCATTCACACACTACGGGCAATTTGGGAACGCCAATTAACCTAATCTGCAGGTCTTTGGGCTGTGGGAGGAAACCGGAGAACCCCGGTGGAAACCCACCAAGCACGAGGAGAACATGCAAACTCCATGCACACAGAGACAGGAATCAAGCCTGGCCGGGAATTGAACCAGGACCCTGGAGGTGGAAGGCGACAGTGTTAACCACTACACCACTGTGACGCCCCTTATTTTAATCTACATAATTAAATTTAACCCTCTATGGCATGGTGTTGCCCTCAGCCAACAAAAACTATTTTGGCCCAAACACCCCACCCCCTTTCAATTTTTTAAGTAAAACATTACACTAAAAGCCTGATGATCAATGAAATTTTAAGTGGGTGTGGGTTTGACCTTTCGTCTGGGTCTGGGGGTGAAACAGTCCTTTTTGGGACCATAGCTGGCTTGGACATACTGTTAGCAGAAAGTGAAATAAAATTCACTTTTTAACATGTTTAAATAAATAAAAATAAATAAATAAATAAAAATATCTTGCAACATTATGCAGTTAGACCAATTTTTGTTTGAACAATAACATGCAAGGATGGAAAGATGCAGGGATGCTGCACATACATTATACAGTATACAGTATATACTGTACATTATGTACATATTATGTATTTGCGCAGGTGGTTGCATAGTTCCAGGCGTGTCATAGGTGTTTCCTCCGAAATTCGAATTGTATGCTGTGTCATCAATAACTTTAATGTCATTCTGTGAATGTGTAACAGGCGTTCCCAAAAAATGTAACACTGGGCAGCATCGTCACATTGCGAAACTGTGAGTCCATGGTGGTTATTGATTGTGTGTTTGCACACAGAGAAAATGCTGGCCGTGTTTGGAGAAACCACCTTGCATGCTGTAAAGTGGTATTATTTTTGATATAATGTGTTCGGTCATTCTTCCCAGTAATTACATTGAAGACCGTGGATGTTAGGTGGGAAATCATCAACGTCCCCTGTCCTGTTATGGTAAGAAAGTACAATAAAAATATGGGTGGGGTGGATCTACTGGACTCTCTCATTGCACTGTACCACAACGAAATCAGGTCAAAGAAGTGGTACCACCGGCTGATGTTTCACTTTGTCACCATGACCATCGTGACCGCTTTGCCGCTCTACAAGAGAGATTGCAGCAGCATTGGGATGAATAAAGGGAAGGAACACATGCGGGTTTATACTTTCAAGTTGGATATCGTAGAAATCTTGTCCAAATGTGTGAATAATCTGCCAAGAGAGGTTTCCCAGTTCCACAATAATGAAAAGGGGAGAAAGGACCCGCCACACCCATTTCGGTTCTTGAAAGGGAAACGCAAGAGAGATCAATGCAAGTTACACCTAAAGCCAAGTGCCAAAAAATGTGACGTCCATTTCTGTTTCGCATCCACCTGCAACCTGTTTCCTGAGGTTCCATACAGAATAATACAGACTGTCACATTTTATGATTGATATATTATCAGGAACCCCAAGTTTCCCAAAACTATTGTGAAATTGTGAATTATTTTCCTTCTAAAATAAAAATTCATGCCATAGAGGGTTAATAGGAAGAAATATTGCTGGGCTCAAGACTTTTGCACAATTCTGTATATTTTTTATATATCTTGATAATGGGAGCATTGTAATGCACTACATCTCTACTATAATATCCATGTCTATATACAGTAGTTGTTGACGCAACATTGCTGCGGAAATGCTGATCGAGTCCCGTGTTGACATTCTCAGAACTGCTGCTGTTCTGTTTTTCTTTCCATACTGACTAATGCACAAACATCATCACTGAATGTGCACCTTCCCCCAATTCCAGTTTATTTACTCATATCTTTACCAAAGATCTAAATGTCAATGACTGTTCCATTTTGAAACCAGTTTAACAGTGACTGAAGCTCCTGTCATCCATACTCCAATAATTAAATCTCCTTTGAAGTCACTTAAATTGCCAGCTTGATCTAAAATCGAGGTCAGTTTGGCCTTTCTCAGTATTTCTACAGACAGCAAAACATTGTAGGAAGTTAACTGCTTTATTTTTATTATGCAGTACACCATTGCATTGCATTTTATTTTATTATATTATTATATTTCTCCAGTCATTTATTTAGGTTTTTCCTTTCATTTTCTCACTCATCTGAATATGTGTTCATTTGACATCATGGTCAAGGTTGCAAGTGCTATGTGAACAAGCAGTATCACATAGAACTTTCAGCAAAGTACTCAAATGGTCTTGATTACATATTAGAAATACCGAATGTGTATGAGAATGGAGGAAGGAAACAGAACCAGCAATTGAAACAACTCTGTTGTCGCGACCCTGTATACAGGATAAATCGGTATAGAGGATGAGTGTGTGAGTAATATAAGCTTATAATACAGCCTATAAGCGATCATTAAAAGTTAATCTGTTACTACAAATACAATAGAAAATAATTCAAATTTATTTATGTGATGATAATAGTAAAGCCAGATATTGTTGAGAAATGGCAAGTAAGTCTCAATGAGCATCCAGTGAACACTCTTTATTTGTTCTTTCTGAGCTCAGCATCATCACCATTATCTTCATCTTCTATACCGAGGTGGTTTATACTCTGGACAGGGTTCCAGTTTGGAAATGCCAGTCAACATAATCTGCATGTCCTTGGACTGTGGGAGGAAACACCACAAAAAAACGCCAAGCACAAGGAGAACATGCAAGCACAGACCTGTGGCGGGAATCAAACTCTCCACTCTCCTTCTCCTTGAACTCGGCACAAGATGCAAAAATGAGGATGGGATGAGAGTAAATTGAGTCCACATAGAGAGATCTGCGATTTCTCTGCTTGAGATTAAGAAGAGGTGCGAAAGTCCGGAATTATTTTAGAGCTTGAAGAAACTGAAAAGGAGGCTAATTTGAAATTGAGTGACAGGAGCAACATGCCGTAATCTCATTTTGGTTACACATGGAGCTCACGGTTGTCTAAAAGACATAAATGATACATTTTTGAGAGCTTTTCTAATTTTCTTTTCCTCTGGGTAGGCATGAAGTTAATGGATGGAGTCATGCAGCTGCGAAACTGTCCAAACATTCCTACATCAAATAGAATATGTAATCAGCCACACTTTTAATTTTTCCTCCTTTTTTTTGCACTCATTTTTCATATGATCATCTATTAACTTGATTTCAAAAGTGATTTTCTCAATTTCTTACCATGTAAGCCCTTTTCACTGATGATTATTGCATATTTTGAGCTGGCAAACTTTTATAAGAACCTCCCTGGATTCTCAGCAGCATTACATAATCAGACATTTCATAATGTATGGTATAAATATAACAACCACAACACGATTATTCTATTTCTGGAGTTTAAAACCTTTACCATCCAAAGTCAAATCCATCAGCATTTATAAAAATCCAATGACAGTGGCAATTATTATTCTATTCAGTTATTTTACTGTAGATTTTGAATATGTAGTTCCTTAAGATGATGTTTCATTATCATTAGCGATGTAACTCCTGTTTAACAAACACCATTCAAATACATTGTACATATTTTATTATAATGTTAACTATGCAAATAGGAAGAGCTGTCTGATGTCCATCCTTGGAGAAGTAGAAAGTACAGAATGGTTGGAGATAAAGTATTTGTTCTTACATATTGTGTTGAATTGGTAGGCTTTAAATGTTTTGCAGAAGTAATGAAACCAGTCCATGGTTGCGACTGAAGAGGAAGCTTGATGCTACTAAGCACACGTTGAATCACTAAGGATATAAAAGACTGTTAGGGAGATACAGTACAGTATGTATATAAAGGAATTACTGCTTGGTAGGTTGAGCCAAGGCCGTTAACTCTCAAATGCTCAGTTGTATGTAAGTCATACCGGATAAGTGCATCTGCCAATATAGAAATATCTTACCTTTTTTTTTTTTACTAGAAAAGAAGGTACTTTTGAGACAGCGTGCAGCATGTTTTGTTTACGTGCAGGCCTGGGAATAGATCTCACAGTCCAGTAGTATACAGTATACAGTATACAGTAGCACTACTAATATACAACCTACTTAGGCTATGCTGGCCCTGTACTGCACTTCATCTTCATACATTTTTACTTCATCATAAAATTTTAAAACTTTATGTATATTTACTAACCCACTGACTTATTTCCAATTTTTTAAATGCCTAAGATGAGAAATGAGATTTTTTTTTTTTACTGCATATGTCCTGTACCAGTCTCTTTGTCTCATGTTTCACCATTACTTATTGTACACAGTAAGAGCCAGGGTGCTGAATTTAGCTGCATTGGTTTAATTCATAAAAAGGTGTCTTTAGGCGCTTCTCATTTAATATTTAATTTAAGACAAAGCAGTCCATGATAAGAGCGCTAAATTGCATAAAGGCATAAAGTGATAAATGAATAAATGTGTTTCTGGAGGTGCCGAGCAGCCTTGATGACTCACTTTGTTCGCATTTATAAAATGACTTTAAAATTCCAAAGAAGATATATCAGCGATATCAGCATTTTCTGCCATTTAGTTGAATCAGGCTCAGTCTCTATTAAAGAGCCTTGTGCTTTCACAGATCCATGGCTCGATGCAGACCTGGGTGTATTTCCTAGGAACTGAACTCTGAGAGAACGACCACCTGCTTTCCTATTGCCGTTCATCAAATAGGCAGTGATTGAGAAAGAGAGCGAGCACAAATGTGATTATTCCATGGCAGAGAATGGTGAAGGATCCAGGGAGGGGCGGCCAGAGGCTCACCAGCGTGTCCAGATGACAGTGAGATAGCTCACTGTGCAGAGTGCTGGCTCAAATGTCAGATGTTCTGCATAATTAAATAAGAGGAACAGTCACCATGCAGAAGCAGAGTGAGTCATAAAATGCACATAAGCGAAACCTCACCATATACCAACCGCACAATGAACATCTTGGTTTTCTTAAGTATCAGGTAAATCTAGGTTAACTGGCATAGAGCGGAGACTTAAACATGAATTCTTGATAATGTCTCATCACCACAAGATGTTTTTTTACTGTGGTTCTTCTAAACAAAGTGCAATATATTGAGTATTAAATATTATACTGAATGTCTAAAATATTCATATTTCCAATATGTAGTGTGTCGAGCCAACCGGTAGAAAGAAATGCTGGTAGTGGTAACGTACGATAAAGGTGGATGAAATTTAAGTGGGATGTTTTATGCGAAATATATAAGATACCCAAACCACTTAGACTATTTTTGCTTGATTTGTTGAAACACTGGCTCCAGAACTCTCCCAGATGTCGCGCCTTAATTTTCTCATCATATCATAGAAAGTAAGCTCAGCGACCCTGCAGGGCAACCTCATTTACATCACCTGTCCTTGCAGGATCTTATTCTTTTGGGGATTACCCACAGCTAATGATCATAAATGCATGGTATCAAATACATGGGGATTCAGTTAAGTATTGAGCTCCTGCTTCATCACCACATTTCGGTCCACTAAGTGGTACAGTACTGCTGCGGATACAATCCTTCTGTCAATCTCATGCTCTCATTTTTCACCACTCATGAATAAGATCCCAAGAAAAGTACTCCACCAGGAGCAATGTATCGTTCCTCACCTACAGGGAGCATGCCGTTCTTTTCTGGAAGAGAACTTTGGCCTCGAAGTGGGTTATTTTTATCCCAGTGACTTTACACTTTTCACTGAGTGTGCGTTGGGCGTTTTTTTCTTCTTCTTTTTTTTCCAGATTGTGTCATGAGAATAAAATCATCTGCAAATAACAGGGATGTTACTCCTCGCTCCTCCACACTGGACACCGCACTAACCTTGGCTGTGTCTTGAAACGTCCATGAAAACCACAAAAAGGAGTCGAGATAAGACACACCCTTGACAGAGTCTGACACCCATTCTAAACAGTTTTGTCTTAATGCCAAGAATGTGGATAGAACCCTCACTGTGTCTACACAGAGACGGTGTCTTTGTAGGGTAATGTACTGCATAATTTATTTATGAGATATTTATGCTAATTTGTGCTTAAAGTTCAGTTTAAAGCAATTGTAAAATAAATGCATGTATAGTAGAAAAGTAGTAAAGTACAAGTTATGATGTGATGTTATATGAATTGAATGCAAGAAATAATGTATTTTAAAATGGGCTAACATACAGTGTGGTTAACACTGCTGCTTTGCATCTCCAGGTCATGGGTTCGATTCCCCAATTGGATCTGTGTGCGTGGAGTTAATAAACACTAGTTTTACAAGTTAATAAACATAGTAATCTGCATTTACTTGGGTGGTTTAGTGGTTAACACTGTAACCTCGTACCTCCTGGGTCCGGGTTCGATTCATGGAATTTGCATGTTCTCCCCGTGCTTGGTGGGTTTACTCCGGGTACTTCGGTTTCCTTCCACAGTCCAAATACATGCAGATTGGGCTAATGGACGATTACAAATTTCCCGTAGATAGTCCTCTGGAGAAGGAAATGGCAACCCACTTGAGTATCCTTGCTAAGAAAAGCCCATGGACAGAATCTAGGAAGGCCTAGCATGCTACGGTCCATGAGGTCACAAAGAGTCGGACATGACTGAACGAGTAAACAAAACAAAAAAATACAAAGAACGTTCAAGTCGAACCAGGACTTGTGATGAAATTTAACATGGATGAAAGCATACAACCCATTAATATTTGCAAAAACCTTCAAACACAGTACTGTAAAGAAACTCTTAGCCACCATTTCAATGGTGCATATTTCTTAAAGGCTGCGTGGAACCGTGAATGACACTTCCGGCCAAGGTGGTTTGGAGCCTACTGTATTTGTTCCTGTGAAACTTCAGTGAGTTGAATGCCTGACCCTTGAAAATCAATGGATGTAACATGTTGCCAACTTGCTGAAGACACGCATCTGTCTGTTTGATATCATTTATAAACACCACTTGCACATTATAGGAACTTTGCCAGGGAGTTATTGCTACATCCTCTATATAGTCCTGACCTCATTTCAAGCCATTGTTTTTTTTTTTTTTTTTTTTACATGTTTGGGCCATTAAAGGAGTTCCTGGGAGGCAAGGGTTTCAGGTGTGAAGCAGGCAGTCCAATTACTGTAGAACTGAGAACACTTTCTACCTTGATGATATCCAAGCACTAGTGAAGCGCTGGGATAAGTGCATTAGAGTAGCATGAGATTATATAGCGAAATATAGGTAGTTTTTACTCCTATCATTTTGTTCTGTTGCTCTGCGTAATCAAAAGTGCAGCTATTACTTGAACGCCCCTTAAGCAGACATCTTTCTACACCGATATCACTATCCTCTGACTTGAATACATTCTTCTCTGGTACATTTTTTACTTCATGATGCCACCAGTAAGCACAAACTAACCAACACCACTGTTGGGCAAAAATAAAAAACTGTCCCAGACATCCTTGTGCTTTATGGTAGTCATAGTATACTTTGAATTCTGGCTTCCATTTGTCCATTTTGGAATCCTCTAAAAAATAGAGTCTTTTTGGGCGTGGTCTTGTGCTATTTTCATCCTTTGTTTCTATTCCTGAGACTGATGATTAGCAGCAGCAGTGTGTGGTCGTCAAGCTTTTGTTGTGTGTGTCATTCACAGTATCGCTCATAGTCTTTAGGTTTGTTCCTCATGCACATGATCCTTGTTTTCATGTATTTGATTGCTTTGTTTGTACTTTGAATTCAAAGTATACTATGACTCTATGACTACCATAAAGCGTAAGGATGTCTGGGACAGTTTTTTTTTTTTTTTCCCCCAACAGTGGTGTTGGTGAGTTTGTGCTTATTGGTGGCATCATGAAGTCAAAAATGTACCAGAGAAGAATGTATTCAAGTCAGAGGATAGTGATATCAGTGTAGAAAGATGTCTGCTTAAGGGGCGTTTAAGTCAAAGTTGCACTTTTGATTACGCAGAGCAACAGAACAAAATATCTGCACTTGCATATTTGATATAATGACTATAGCATGGATTTTCAGCCACCCTTGGAGAAGAATCACTCAATGTGGGAGCAATAGGAGAAAAGAGGATTAAAAAAAAAATTTTTTTTTTTGGAGAAGGGGTCTCCAAAACTTAGTGTGAACCATCTTCAACCTTCCATGCCCCAGTGAGGACATCACTCCGCCCACTTGCTATGCTAAAGATTCAATTCCACCTCCTAGGTAAGCTAAGGAAGTATTCCTCTGCCTCACAGAGGTCACCACCTGGGTCACAACCTTGCCCTGGGTGCACTCCATCCTCCTCCTCCGTCCCCACATTACTTGGCTTCACATTGGATATTGCTCTGCCTTACTTGCTCCATTGAGGACATGGCTCTGCTTCCTTGCTCTGCCGAGGACGTCAATCTGCTTCGCTGCTTCTCTGAGGACATCGGTCCACCTCCTCACTCTGCAGTTTACGTCACTCCACCTTACACGCTACATGAAGAACATTGCTACCCTTCTTGCGTTAGCAGCATTACTAGTTTTTCAGTGTTTCATTGTCAAGCTTTTGTTGTACTTGTCATCATTTGTCATGTGTTGTGCAGTTTTTCTTTGCCTTATGTCTAAAGTACATGTTTAAGATTCTTGTTTTCACGTCCCTGTTTGTACTTTACTTAATAAAAGATCTGTACTTACTGTACACCCACCTTCATCTGAAAATGTGACAGGATTCCACCACATTACTCTTTCTCTCTGTACACTTCATCCTGTTTTGAACACTTTGTGCTTTGCTGTCTGGTAATTCTTATCAATGTCTGAAGCAATCCTTGCTGCTGTTTTTCGTCAGTTTTTTTTCCACGATTTTTACTCACAATTGTGCCTGTGTGTTGCTTGTTTTTTTATTCAGAAGTAATTTTAAAATCTATTTTACATTACATCGGAAAGTGAAGAAAGGGCGAATTTGTTTCTTTTGCTGATTTTGTGCAAACTGATTTATGTGTTTAAATATTTAAAACTACTTCTCTATGCTTTTTGTTTGTAATTATGTTTAACCAGTTGGTCCCAAGATCATTTTGAATTAATGGATGTCATCAAATGCCTTAAATTGTATACAGTATAAATTGGGGCGCCATGGTTGCATAGTGGTTAGCACTGTCGCCTTTGCAGCTCCAGGGTCTTGATTCGATTCCCACTTTGGTTCTGTTGGTGCATGGAGTTTGCATGTTCTCCATGTGCTTGTTGGGTTTCCTCTGGGTACTCCGGTTTCCTCCCACAGTCCAAAGACATGCATATTAGGCTGATTGCCTGTAGTGTGTGATTGAATGTGTGAGTGTGTGTATGTGTGTGTGCCCTGTGATAAATTGGCACCCTGTCCATGGTGTACCCCACTTTGCGCCCAGAAGTTGAAAGTGACGAAATGCATTTACTTGCGTTACTGTAATTGAGTAGTTTCTTTTTGTGAACTTCTACTTTTTAAAGTAGTTTTTAAAATCTGTGTGTGTGTTTGTAAGTGCACGGTGTCAAATGACGCACGCCGATACAGAGAGACTTTCTAATGAGAAATTTCTATGGAGACTTTCTTTTGCTTTACATGCACACACATGTACTATAATAATCAGTACACGCACGCTGTACACACAAACATACAAACACAAAATAAAAGATGTTTTTTAACACTTTTAAACAGATGTTTTTCACTAACACCCAGCAGTGGAGACGATTACCCACAATTCCGCAGTGCAGGAGAGAGAAAAACCGTTGGCTCAGTTGTGATCACGTGACGCTCGGCATCAAAACAAGAAGCGCATGCTTGATACATGATAGTTGGCACTTGTAAACCAAGACTTGTTCGTTTTCCAAGTCAAAATGTATTAAATATCTTTGCTCGTCTACGGAAACACTCGCAAACCGTGTTACTCGCAATCTGTGGTTCCACTGTATACGGGTGCACCATCTTACTGGAAACTGCTCATAGCTAAAGCTCTTTTAATTGAGGTGCAGTGTGAAACTCCAACATGTCCAGGTAAAGTTTTGCTGAACTCATGGCCTTGGTAAATAAGCATTCATTATATACAGTAGGTTCCATGCAAGTGTGACCTACAGAATATTAGTCGGGAGGTTTTAATGTTGTAATAGTGACTATTTTTTATCTTTGATTACAGTGCACAATATCGAGGCACCTCATGCTCCCAGAACCACTCTTTCACAACCATCAGAAAGAAAACTACAGTGATGTGAAAACCTGGTCAATACATTTAGGTCTTCATTGTTTTGCTACATAACCTTGCTGAGACTAGACCTGACCAACTGAAGCAACACTGCCTCCAGGGCCTTGTACAGTAGCCTTCTTACCCTGATACACACATTGCTCTGGAATAGTGTCAATTTGGGCTCACTCACTCATTGTCTATACCGCTAAATACTGTACTCAGTGCCATGGGGACCTGGAGCCTATCCCAGGAGACTTGAGGCACAAGGCGGGGTACACCCTGGACAGGGTGTCAATCCATCGCAGGGCACATACATACACACACTCACACACTACGGCCAATTTGGGAACTCCAATTAACCTAACCTATATGTCTTTCGACTGTGGAGGTGCTAGGCGACAATTGCAAAGCGTTTAAGGGATCTGCATTCATGTTGCATTCATGTTGTTCTGGCTGTATTTCTTCCACTAAGTTGATGGTTCAGCACTATCTTATTTTTACTGTATATAGGACAGTCCCTAACCATATTTAAGTAATTTCAAATCTCCTCAGTTGTTTTAGTTTCTTGGTCCAGTCCAACAATTTGAATCTTCTGTAACAGTGACCCTTTTTTTTTTTTTTTTTTTTTTTGTCCAGGCAGTGAATTGAACTTTATTATATAATAAAGAAATGCCTTAACCTTGTGAATCTATAAATGAGTCTACTGTATGTACTGCCAAAGTAACATAGAGTTGATTATCATATACTGTGTACTGAAGCCCTGGGATTAACCTACCCTTATAGCTGTGGTATTTGCCTCACGTTCTTTCCCCTTTCACCTAAAAATCTTAATATTAAAACACAAAACAGCTCCATGCACTAAAGAGATGAATGGTTTCGTTATCTGTGCTTTTTGTCTTGTATTGCTCACTTACTCGTTGAGTTTTGCCCTCTACATTATTCATGTGTCAATGTCACATTGCAGTGCTGTTCTTGTACTGCATTTATCCTCATCCTCTTCTCTTTCTATTTGTGTCTCTTTCACTGTCCCTTTCTTATACACTTCTCCCTGTCATTATGTGTCCTTGGTAATTCCACACTGTCTGAGCCAAGCAAATGTGTTGTATAAGTGGACAACAATTTTCTTTTTTAAAAGGACAAGGAACTGAATGGTAGCTGAGAATGCTGAGTTAACTAACTCACAGGCTGGGGGGAAGGGAGTGTGTGTGCATGTGTGTGTGTATGTGCGTGTATGTGCGTGTGTGTGCATATGTGATTTCTGCAGCATTTTGTGACTATTGTGTGAGCGCAGGGTCTGGAGAGGCATGCATCAATAACGCAGGAAGAAGCGGGACCTGGTAATTTGCACAAGCACAAAGGCCAAAAGCCGACAGTAGGTGGGTGCTGTCCCTTTTTAGGCAAATGAGGAACAGATTGACTCTGGGACTTTGTGGCAGTGCTGGTGTAATCTGTGGAAAGGGCAGAGCAGGGAAGGGGAAGCAGGGGGAGGGGACTAATGTTCGATTTTGGGATTAGAGACACGGGGGTAAGTGGAGACAAGCACACAGGTTAACCTGCATGTCACACTTGTATAAACCCACAGTAATGGTGCCAATTTTTTTCATATACTACAATACAAAAAAAAAAAAAGTGTGCCAACAAAGCTACTTCTAAAGTTTATGCAACATGGAAGTAACCAATCTTACTTCCTTAAAAATTGCTAACCTAAGTTTCTCCCCAATATGTGCCCCAAAATGCCCATTTTTCAGAATTTTTTGGATTTTAAGTGTTAAATGGTAATAATTCATATTTCTTTATGAGTATCGATACTAAAATATTGCTTAAATTAAAGCATTCTGCGCAAAATTTTCAAAAATAAAAAAATAAAAAATCCGTAGTGTCCGTAGCCATGTCAAATTCATGTTGCAATATCTTAACAATGTTGCATTTTAGAATAATAATACACTTTTTTAGGTTTATGTCTAAAAATGGTTTATATTCATGTGAAATCCAAGTTGGCCAAATTTCATCTGAATGACAATTAAGATCTGAAGAAGATTTGAAAAAAAAAAAAAGTTACTACATACATTATATTTAGCAAATGTGTTTGTTTTATCTTGATAAAAATATAAATGTGTATGCATAATTACAAAAAAAAAAAAGCATGGATTGAAAGATAAGAAGCATTAAGTTTTGTGGAAAATGGGGTTCTTATCTGAAAATTCACTTTTTCACCTAGGCGAGACACTTTTTAGCACCATTACCATGTTTTGGCTGACATTATGACACTGTTTCAGACACAGCCGTCTGTTTTCAGAACCCATTTTGCTCGTTTCTTTGAGGAATGAAAAGAGGATTTTCCAAATATTCTGTTATAAATATTTCTATTTTTAAATTATTATTATAACCACTAGGACATTCATAACGTTTGTCAGAATAACATTCTGTTTTAAATCTTTATCTTCTCATAATGTGTTTAACCATAATGTTCTGATGATGACCCTAAAGGAGGTAGTGCATACTTCAGCCAGAATGCTGGGAATGTTATGAGCCTGTAGCACACTCCCTGCAGGGCAAGAGAAAACATAGCATGCAAACACACACGCGCACACACACACGCACACACAGAGTGATGGGAAAATGAAGAGGAGGAGTACAACAACAACATTTGTCACTAGTTTGGTCTATGAGGTTTCAGTTAATGGTACGCACATACATCTTACACTCTGTTACACAATGTTTTGCTCTAACAGACACCACGCACATACAGAGTGCTCATTTAGGAACAGAGTGTCCTGTGTTGGATGAGGATAAACAGTTTGTCTGATAAGGCTGAGGATCATGTTGTGAGCACATTCATTACTCGCATTCTCATCGACACGGCGAGAACGAAAACACATTCCGACGACGCAGGGACTTTTCAGAAGAGATTCATACATGTACACACGTACACGTACTGTACACTTTCCCGGCTCACAGGCGGTAATGCTGAACTCTGACCTCGGTCGAACATGGCAGCTGAGCACACAACACGCCTACACTTCTGGGCCAAGATGACTATGCTAAGAATTAAGTAATATCCTGAGTTAAAAGAAAGAAAAAGAGAAAATACACACAGATTTTCCAATGTGGTAAAACAGATTTATGAAGAAATCATAAAACGTTATCCAGCGCTTCTGAGACACACGCTAATGTGTTTTAAGTGAACGCTGGATAATCCTCTTTCACTTTTATCACACTTTCCTACTAGCTGTTTCTCCTTTCATTACACTTAATGATGGGACATAATTGGTTTTGATCATCAACCACTCAATGGAGTGTATCCCTGGTGAAATCACACACTCAACACACACACACACACACAAACACATTCTCAGTCAGTGCATGTACAATGTGCGCGTGCGTACACACCCACCCACACACACACACACACACACACACACACACACACACACACACACACACACACACACACACACACACACTCTAGATTGCTGATTGCAGGTAACGCATGATTAAGGACAGCTCCTGAGAGTTAAGGGGTTTACTGAGAAAACAATAATCTTAATCATCTCTCTCTCTTTCTCTCTCTCACTTTCTTTCTCTCTCATCCCACTAAGCAAATTGCAATTGTAGGACCACATCACTCTTAGCATTTACTGCCTGTTTTTAGTCCAGTCATTTTGATTACCCTGGCTGTTCTCGCTATTTCTCCCCTGTGCTTGGTTTTATGCTCTACAAGCTCAAATTGTAAATTTATTCACTTCTTTCGTTTATTCTTCTCTTTTCTTTTGAACAAGCTCCTCCTCAATGTTTTTTTGACAATCGCCTTTTTTTCCTTTTTTTTTTTTTTTACAGTAATAGTACTTATTTGAACAAGCACATTTATTTTCCGCAACCGTTTGTGAGAAATGTGCTTTCAAGCAAAACCAGCAGTTGCGATGTGTATTAACTGAAGCATGAATGAACAGCATGAACACTCCACTGTTCTTTTTAAGTATAAAAGATGCAGCATTTTTGTTCATTACAAATTGGTGTTTGTAAGGATTATGAGTGTAAAAAAAAAAAAAAAGTAAGACATTTATTAAACCTTGGAATGTCATGGTGTTTGTTTAGCTGTGAATGTTTTTTTTTTTTTTTTAATTTTTTTTAATGTTGCCGGCACCAAAAACAGGTTTAATCTTTACGATATGTTTATATGTAAAGTATTTAAGGCATTTGTTAGCTGGGTGGAGGAGCACAAACAGTCTGTCCTGTTAATTATTCGTTCCACTTATTCTGAAATTGTCTACAGGGAGTCAGTAATGATTTTCTAAAACCATTAAACATATAAAGTTCAAGTATAAACGTATTAGTTTTTACTGCACATTCTAAAATCAGACACAGTTCTGTCTTTGAAGCACCCGTTTTACCTCAAGCAAAGTAGCTAGCTACTGTAGCTAGCATATTAATAAAGAAACCAAGCTAACTGGCTTAATAGGCTTACCTTGCTAGCTAGCTAACATGCCTATATGTACACCGATCAGGCATGTCATTAACACCACTTCCAGGTAAAGTGAATGACATTGATATGCCAGTAAACTGGTAACAGAATCTTGGGCAGGACCCAAGGCTAACTCATGCACGTGAGGACCAAAGGCCAACCCATCCAGTCTAATTCAACAGAAATGCAAATTTAGCACAAAAAACTGAAAAAGTCAATGCTGTTCATGATAGAACAAGAAGCATCAGAACAACCATTGCACAACGCATGCAGCACAGGACTCAGACAGTTCATTGCCAACCCCTGCCTCTAAACTCTCCAGATTCCAATCTGATCAAGCACCCATTGGATGCATCGGACAAGCAAGTATAGTCCACAGGCCCTGCCCTGCAATCCACAGCACCCGAAGGAACCCCTGCCCATGTCCTGCTTCCAGACACCAAAGCACACTCCCAAGGGAAACCCAAAACCTAGGTGATTTTAATGGTGATGGTGGTAATGTTATGGCTAATCCCTATATATATTGCTGTAACAAAAACCACAGGCCTCATCTAAAATCAATCAAATTCTTACTTAGGGGTTGCCTAAAAATCCAGTTGGCTCAACATGTAAGTGCCACAATGACCTTAAACTTGGTATCAACAGAATTTTATGCCTCTCTAGTATAAACACTTAAGAGATATACTATACATCAAATGAACAGGAAGATCTCTTCGCCGTTATCTGCAGTATGATGACAGGAGAAGGCAATAAGCAAATGAAATTAAGTACTAATACAATGGTAAATGTTGTAAATGAGCAGATAATGGTAAGCATCCAAATAAGCATTTAATGGGAGTGTGGTATATTGACAACATTATGTGGCATGAAAACAGTTATAATTATCACATTAATCACTGCAAATTTGTCTTAACAACATGGTTTCCACCCTCAGTAATTGGCAGCCAAAATAGCACTCGATAAAACATCAGGTTTTTGTATGATGAACTAGAATAACTGCACAATAAACCATTTTCAGTGAAAGAATATAGTTGCATAAACTGACTGGAGAGGTCATAAAAAAGTATTTATTTATTTACTTTTTTAAAAGTATTTTCTTTTTGCCAACTGAACTTCTCTATGTGTGAAAACAAACCTTTTTGTGAATATCCCATAGCTCCAGGGTCCCGGCTTTGATCCAGAGCTTGTTTTACTGTCTGCGCTTTACATGATCTCCCATGTGTTCAAGTAGGTTGCCTATAGATTCTCCTTTTCAAAAACATGTAGGCAGAAGGATTGGTTAAACAAAAGTACCAATAAAGGTATGAATAAGTATGTATAAGGATAAGAATGATGGACTGTTTTCCCATCCAGTATGACAGAAAATATAACAACAGGAATGTAAATTGAGGAAACACAACATGTAACCAAACCAGATGCAAGAAAAGATACTATGAGAACCAGAATAAACCCCAAATCCTTGGTTGGTTCCTCTAAATCTAAGGCTGTGATATGGGACATGTGGCTTGGCATGGGGTCTGTGACATGGCTTAGCATAGAGACTGGACTGGGACTTGGCATGAGTGTTGGTCCTGGACCGGTGCTTGGGATGGTGACATGGCATGGCTTGAAAACTCGGCTGGGACTTAACTACATCTAAGGCTTTAGCTTGGCTTTAGCTGGGCATTGAACCAGGACTTGCCATGGGCACTAGACCAGAAATGGGCCTGGGTTGGAAAAAACAACTTTGTGGGCTTGAGTCATAACCTGGGCAGAAGCTCAGAACTTAAGAGGGTGCTCTGTGGGCGGTGGCACCACCACAAGTTTGGGAGGCCTGAATCTCACATGACATTCTCAAAACCTTGCATGGGTACTGGCATGATGCTCTTAAAGCTAGGAGGAGAAGCACACATAACACCAGTGAACCTGGGGTGTGCTGTAGGCATGACATTATCAAATCCTGGATGGGGCACCAGCATGATGCTCTCAAACCTAGGATGCAGAGCACACAAGTCATCAGTGAAGCAGGAGTACACTGCAGGCATAATATTCTGGAAATCCTCCTGGGGCACGATGGGATGCGTAGCATACAAGGATGGGATGCGTAGCATACATAGTGGCAGAGTCAGAACAATGTCCTCCAACTCAGGATAGGTAAAAGCACACAGTTCTCAAAATCATCTGGTGAAGCCAGCAGTACACCCTCAGTGCCAGAGGGTGCTGCTTGGCTAGGCTGTGATGGTGCAGTGCCTGGCTAAGACAGAGCAGAACATGGCTAAAACTGGAGACCAGACATAACTTTGGCGGAGCATGGCTAGGCTCAGGTGGGGGCAGGTTGAGGCACAGACAGAGTAGGGTTAGCCTTGGGCAGAGCAGGGTATAATACAAATAGTGCATGGCCTGATTCAGACCAACCAGAACAGGGCTCAGTCTCTCTGGTCTTCAAGTTGACCTTTGGATAAAGCTGAACGACAAGAAACCCCTTGTGCCTGTAGCTCTTGCAGGCACTGAACCTCATGCTGTGTTTGGAGCATGGCTTGGCAAATGTCCAGCTGTATGTCGAGCTGTACAGCTGTGCCGCTGGATGGTGTGTAGTCGTTGCAGACCTTAGTTGCCACGCAGCTGGTCGCCTATTCTGTCATCCATTGTAGTTAGGGCATGGTAAAAATGCAGAAATTTGACTTAATCTTAACAATAATCAAATGGTTTAATGGACACGCAGAACCCTCCATGAGACAGCCATGACTCTACCACAACCCCGGCGCTGGTAAATTGATTACTGAAGATGAACTAATGAATGAAGCGTGGTAGCACCATCTTGCCTCAATGTTGTGACACCTTCTTTTCCCTTGACTCCTTTATTCATTTAATGTGTTCTTCGTAGAGTAAACTCTCCAAAAAATCTTCTTACAGTATATGAACTAAGTGCCTAACCCTATTTTCATTTATAGCGAACTTATTCATCTTCCCTTAGATCTTGAAAAATGAAAGTCTTCAAAGTCATTGCACAACTTAGCAGCCGAGACATGTCAGGACTTGCAACAGACTGATTTGCTCATCTTCTTAGTTCAAAGTTAGCATAAAGTTAACAATCCTTTTCTCCTTCCCAATCATTACACATTACACATTTTAACAAGTGTTAGGCAAAACAACCTCAAAATCTCCTGACCCTTTCACACTGAAATATGACTTGAAATCACAATCAGTTGCTTGGTGTTATAAGTTTGTGCTCAATCATGCTCGAAAATACTTGCTATGAGATCATTTTCAAACTAAGACAATAAAATTGCTAAACTATTCACACTAAATGAGCAGCCACAATGGGAGGTCACAGTAAGTAGTCACTAAGCTGGGAGGTGAAGTAGCTGAGCGGTAAAATTAGCAAGTCAGTGCGTTTACACATTTATGTGGTGTTAGTCTGACTAAAAGTGGAACATGATAACCAACTGAATTTGTTCTAAATTGAGCTTCTTAAAGTCGGACTAGTGCACCAGATACAGTTGCGAAATTCCATATTGTGAAACGCATTTTCCCATAGGAAATGATGTAAATGCAGATAATCTGTCCCAACTTAGGCTGTGGGCAGTTCGGCTCTGTTTGTTCGCTCGTATGCCGAAAATGCTTTGTATGCCGAGACAAATCAACATTCAATAGTTTTTAAGGCGAACATTCTTAAGGCAAGATACCACTGCAATGCTTGTGGAAGTCGAGCTACTCTTTGCATGTACTGTATAACTCAATCGGACACAGAATCAGCCTAAGTTTTTTTGTCTGCATGCTCCACAGTTCCTGTGACAGGCTTTGACCCAGAAGTTGACTAAACTGTGTAACAGAGGAATGAAGTAGCTAAAAATATTGCAGTATTGTCTGTGTTTAGATACCATCACAACCACCATGACAGCAAAAAAGTCAACGGTACAGCATGGATACAATTAACAGCACTGTAAAGTTGTCCATGCTTTTAATTGCTCGGCATGCTACTCGCTGATAGCTAGCTTGTTTGTCGAGTGTTTTGTGCGTGATGACATAACAGTTGAACTGAGAAACGGTCCAATACTAAACTAGAAGGAGACATATCGCTACATACTGTATCATAGCGACGTCCGACATACTTCATCCGATAAATCAATTCCCCTTCCTTGCTTGTATGGGACAGTGGCAGTAGTCCAGTCAAATTGCCTAGTTGTGCTATAACCATAGCTTGACTCAACTGTGCTTGTTCACATACTGACTGAGTTGGAAATACTGGCTGACATCATGTACTGTGCACTAAGTTTTAGAAGTGAATCAGGATACAGGTCAAGCACCATGTCAACAGTGATCAAACTGCAAGAATTATTAGAAATAACTAGAAAGAAGTGTGAGATCAGATAGAGCCACAATATATCCTGATAGGTTTGAGTAAGCCATTCTACTTTGTTGTGCTATAAACCATTCTCTTAGTAAAAAGTTTCTATTTCAGTCCTTCTAACTGCCAGTGGTGGTGAAAATCATGAGTTTCTTGTCTTCCAATAAAGTGCTGATACTGTATGTGAAGCAACTGCAATAAATGCCACAGTCATACATTCATATTCATCTTTCTTATTCTTGCCTAATATACATGTTGGACACATTTACTACACATACTGTAATATTTTGTGACAACAGGTGATGCTACAACTTCATCTTCACCCTGACCATTTTACAGTATAAAAGAGACAGCATTCTGATTGGTTGTCTGGGCATATCAATACTGCCCAAATGGCAAGATTGTTACCAACATTGATGCCCATGACTGCACCCAAAAATAATGTCATAAAAGCTTGGCACAGGTGGACCTTTTCACTGTTTGCCAAGTCTACTCAGTTGTGCTGTTCTCTAGTGGAGCTGGACAGCCTGAAGAGACACGATTCATTCACCACTGATAGCAATGATATCTCATATCTTGCTCTGTTACACATTGTTCAGCAACATGTGGCTCCAAGATAGCCATCAAGGCCTTGGTTCCTACTGTTCTTTCTACTTGGGGTTGGGACACCATGAGACACTCAATACGTTTAAATAGCCTTATACATATAAATATACTGTACTGTAAGTATCACACCATTTATATTTAAAGTATTGGTCCTTTGCTCAAATTGCTCAAAGGCTCTCTAAAATTCCACTGGGAGGTGTATACTATCAGCATGGAGTATTGATGAGCTGTATGCCGGTGCCTGACAAGGAGTGTCCCCACCTCATACGGCATTACTCACTGTAGAAAGCAGATTGTTCTTGGCAAGAATGTGGTGGTCATCAGAAGCTCTGCAAGAAGGTTCCAGGAATGAAATGTCTGCATAATAGTGGTATATATTGCAAATATTGCATTATACATCTCTTTCTGACTACTGGAAAAAGATATGTAGGTTGGTAATCATGTCAGCTGGTGGTTACCTATTGATCATACAACCATAATTACATTAATTACTAGTTCTAACTAGGACTCTTTAGGATCTTCAATTTGTCTCTCTTGAAACTGTTAAAGGTTCTATGTACAAGACTAAATCAGGAAACTGCATCTTGCAAAAAAGGCACTTGTTAACCATAATAATGAATCCTTAAATCTACTAACAGTCTACACCAGTGAGCAATTCTATACCAATTGCTGACCACAAACATCTTGCCTGCAGTGTAGCTGTATGAGCTCATGAGGACTACATAGATATTCACAGTGAATGAATGAATGAATTAATGAAAATATGAAAATCCAATGAATGAAGGAAAATTTAAAGCAGGAAATAATGAAGGAAAATCCAAAGAAAGAAAGAAAGTTAATCCAGCAAATGAATGAATGAACAAAAATTAACAGAATAAATGAATGAATTAATTACTAAAAACCCAAGTAATGAATATAATAAAAATTTATATTTAAATAAATCATATTTATATGAAATCAGATATTACAGAAATTAATTCAACTGTTATGAATTCTACTAAAACAGAGAAATCCATTTCAAGAAATACTAGATAAATATAATGATATTTAAGAAATTTTCAAGCAATATGCCAAATCACCACACTTATTATTATATCAGGTCGGGTTTTCAGAATCCACGCTTTTCCCTTTTAAGTACTGTTTACTGGAATTATTATTATTTTTTTTCAAATTAGTAAAAAAAAAAAAAAATCTTGAAATTTGGTTTAAAGCCTGTTTGGTATTGTTACCAAATACAGTATAAATTTAATATAGTTAAAATATATATTTTACTTTACAAATGAACCTTATGTATACGTACTGTATAGGATATACTTATACATAGTAACATTGACACTACTATAAAACTACAGTAGCCTGTCTTTTTACAGTGTAAATGTTAACCAGAAAAAATAGGTTTGACCCAATCTCAAAGCTACTGTATAAAATTATGCATAATAAAATTATTCTAAGTACCAAGAGAGTCTGACTCAATTACACCGAAATCCCTAAACTGCTTTTAGGCACTAAGCAGGTAAAGGCTGCTACATCGAAATAGTAACACACCATCAAGGGCCAATCCTCTTAGTCTGTGTTGTAGTCATTTTCTTTTAACCTTTTCTTTTTGGAGATTTTTTTCCCCCTTCAGTTTTCAAACAAACAAAGGAGGCCATTTTGTGCTGCCAGTTTCTGTGCGTTGGAGGCTCTTTTCATAGAGAGCAGAACAGCTGCTAAAAACAGGAGGTTCTGTTGTGACTGGTGACAGACGTGCCAGCTTGTTGTGGCAGCACCTAAACAAAGCCAGACATGGTCATGACCTCTTAGGGAAAAAATGTAACCTGCACAAAGCAAGGTTTTTTTTCCCGTCTGCTTTTAAAAGAACATGGAAATCTACCCTTGCATCAAAAATACTGATTTTTGTTTTTGTTTTTCACAAAATTGGGAATCAATGTTTTTTTTTCTTTTTTCCTAACAGTACGTAAAGTTCAATTCAAATGCCTGTTTTGAATATTTACATATTAAAAACTTATCTAAAGAGCTTTATTCTTTATTTTACAAAGTTGTTCTGAACATCTCTTCTGTACATTTTCGCCATCTCTTATTAATACATACAGCCATGTATTTGGGCAATAGACTGTGGTTACACACTTCAGACTTCAGACATAGTCCAGCACTGACATATGCAGAGTTTACGTATACGTACTGAGGTGTTAAAACCAAAATTGCACACATCAGTATTCAGACGTCAGCTGTAAATACAGTCTAAAGCACTGCTTGGTCAGTTGCATATGAGATGCGAAACCTCATGAAAGTCATGTCTTTGGGTGCATCTTTTTGCACGTCATTGGATTAGTAAGGAGCAGTATTTAAATCTAACTCTAATTTGTCACCCTGAAATTTTGCCCATTGTAAATGCACTCAAAAGGACAGAATGTCATTCATCGGCAAATTTAAATACATAAATCTCACCTTTGGTCTGTGTGCGTAGTGTTTGCATGTTCTTCCAATGCTTGGTGGGTTTTCTCATTTTTTCCTCGCATAAGTCCAAAGACACTGTCCATGCACATTAGGTTGTGTGTGTTCCTACTGTAAATTGCCTGTGGTATGTGATTTGGTGTACATGTGTTGGCACTCCATCCTGGGTGTACCCTTCTTCGTTTCCTGGGATGGGGTCCATGCCCCCTGTTGACCTGACAAAGGATAAGCAGTAGAGCTAACCAGTATAAATATTGGATAATTAGATAGTTAGATTGATGAACTTCTTGGGAATTCTGCTCGCTTTGCTTGTCCTTTCACTCACTGATTGTCTATACCGCTGTTTCCTGTTTACAGGATGGAGGGAGCCTGAAGCCTATCCCAGGAGACTTAGGTCACAAGGCAGGGTACACTATGGATGGGATGCCAATCCATCACAGGGCACACACATACATATAAACCCTCATTCTCGCTCCACAGGCAATTTGGGGAGCCTAATCTGCATGTCTTTGGACTGTGAGAGAAACCCGGAGAACCTTGAGGAAACCCACCAAGCATGAGGAGAACATGCAAACTCCATGCACACAGAGATGGGAATCGATCCTGGGTGGGAATCAAACCCGGACCCTAAAGGTGCAAAACATTAACTAACAAAACATTTGTATTATTTTATTAACTCCACTATTTAACAGTCACATTGAAATAAAATAACATCAATCCATATTTTTTGCATCCTTCAAATTTCTGAACAATTTCTGTTTCCCTGTAAAATCAGTGATCTGGATGCTGTTGGGAGGAAAAAGAAAAAACCTCCAGGACACTTTAACTCATGAATCAAGCTCCAATGTTTCTGATGCGTACAGGTCATTTTAATAAAAACATCTGCGTTTAAACATCTGCGTAAATATTGATGTTCCTTTTGAACTTAACTCATGGCCTATAATTACCGAAGCAGTCAATAAAAGAAGACTGGAAGGAGTCTTAGGAAGAACAGAGTGTATTCCCTACATGTTTTTCAGAGAATAATTGTGTTTTTACATCGATCATCCGTTCAAAAGCAGGCTAATGGGTCTATAATGCGACTTAGTGTAGGGATTTTATTGGACTACCCTAGCTTAACCACATGACCAAAAAGCAAACAACACATGACACCATGTTATCTTGTTTTCGTTGTAAGACAATAGATACAAAAAAAAAAAAAAACCCTCAAGAACGTAATGAAGATAAGCCTTCAAAACAACATAAAAAGAAGAAAAAAAAATTCCCTGTGCAATCCCGCGAAACGAATAAAGCTCCACCATGCCAGCCTTATGGGCATCCAAACCGCCAAACGATTATAGAATTACACTCGTTCTCAAATAAATAACTTCATATTAGATGCTTTGGTTAGCCATTTCCACACAGAAATAAATAAATAAAGAGGCACTGAAGATGCCCACACTACCCAGGAGGCACAGTGTTACCAGCTAAAACAGTGTTAAACGAACACAGCAGGAGAGGATTGTCTAGCGCTTTCATCACCGTATTATACCGAAGTTGGATGTAATATTGAGAGAGTCTACTAAACAGAGGGCCTTAGAATGGAACGTCTATTAAACACACAGAGCTCCTTGTTAGAAAATCACACTTTCCTTGTATTCATTGTGGAATAATTCAGTGGATTAACAGAGTTATTAAACGTTGTCCCAGGGGACTATAACTGTTTAATGCTGAAGAGCTTATGGATTATTGTAGAGGTGTGTGTGTGTGTGTGTGTGTGTGTGTGTGTGTGTGTGTGTGTGTGTGTGTGTGTGTGTGTATTGTGTCCCCGTATCCTCCATCATTAGCTCACTAGGAGGCTGCAGTAGGTTAAGGGACGTCTACCAATAGGACATTTAATCAATCAGCTCTAAACGATACCTTCTCCTACTGTACATATTTTATGTGCATTAGTTCTTATAGTGTGGGGGATGGAGGCTTTTTTTTCTGAGCGAAACTTTCTTAAAGTAGTGCAACAACTTCTGTAACACACACACACACGCACACACAGACTAGTCAAGGAGGAGAGTAGGCCAGAGAATAGCCTAAGGCTCACATGGCCTCTTTTCCTGTGTTAGAACACATTACATAAGTGGATTGAGCCCAAAAGCCAAGACTGGTCTCCCCCGGTTGCATCCTGGGATATTGTGTGTATACATGCTTTTGTGTGTGTGTGTGAGAGAGAGAGGGGGGGGGAGAGTGCATGTGGAGACAGACGTGCAGAGCTTTAAATAGCTCTAATCCTGCCCCTTACCCTCATAAACACACTTTTCTGGCCCTGATTCTTCTAACCAAGCACTTGGCAGATTTATAAGAGGCCAAACTACTATCTCATATCTCGTGCTCGCGAGGTAATAAAATCCACCTCAGGTGTGTTGTTTGTGAGCATGCACGTGCTTCTGGATATTTGTGTAAAATTGATCCGATCTTGAAAAGAAGTAAAATGTTTCAATTGGGCACAAATCCAGATACACTAAGACATTTATTAGCTAATGATTAATGGACGGGACATACGTCTGTATACTGTATGCTGGCGGAACATATAATATAATATATAAAGTCATGTTAAAAAATTAATAACCTCTTTTTTATTTTCATGGGTTTTTGTGTAAAAAACATAATAAAAATCATCTGATCATAGCGGGGAGGCATGGAGATTTAGCGGTTAGCACTGTCGCCTTGCCCCTCCGGGTTCAGGGTTCAATTCTCGGGTCCATGTGCATGGAGTTTTCATGTTCTCCCATGCTACATGGGTTTCCTCTGTGTACACCGGTTTCCTCCCACAGTGCAAAGACATGCTAATTGGTTTTTCCCAAATTGCCCTTAGTGTGTGAATGAGCATGTGAGTGTGGTTTTGTGTGACCTCACAGATAACTGGCCAATGGGGGAGTGAGGAGGGGGAGCACTCTTTCCTGGGCTCGGTACAAATCAATTGTGACTAAAGTGAAAACGCCCAAGTTGACCACTATGCCAGAATATTCAAGAGGCAAATTGGTCAATATCGGGTTATGCAAAAGGACATATAGAGCAAGAGGATCTGATGCATCCTGGTAAATCTACTTTAGAATGACTGAAAAATAAAAGATTCTAAACTTTGGAAGTCCAGACCTCAACCCAATAGAAATGCTGTGAAAGGACCTTAAGTGAGCTGTACAAATGCAAATGACCAAACCCCACAATGGAGTGAAGCAATTTTGTAAAGAAGAATTGGCCAAAATTACTTTGCAATGATGTAAGCGTCTGATAAGTCATACAGGAAATTATTACTTCTGGTTATTGCTGCTGAAGTTGGATGTACAAGCTATTGAATCATACGGGGTACTTAGGTAAATAGTATTAGCCACATGTTGTTTTTTTTTTTTTTCATTTTTGTAAAATAAATAATGGCACTGTGAAAAAAAGTTTTATGTTGTATACAAACTAAGGTTGTAGTTTTTATTATGCTTTAACAGCAAAACACATTGAATTCAAAGTGGGCGTACTAACTTTTGAACATGACTGTAGGCGGAACTATGTTTGGAATGAACCATCTTTATTTTTGGGCTAAATTGTCCATGACTAAGTTAACTACACTTCCTTTCTGGCATGTAGAAGAACTGAGAGTCCTTGCTATAGCAGTGACCCAAAAAAAAAAAAAAAAACACACACACAAACATTTCCTAGTGGAAATACAAAGCTGTCAATACATTATGTAACATGTTGTGGATAAAGCTGCATTATGCATGTTGTTCACAAGGCTGAAAGTCATGCTAAGCAGTCACAAGGGAATCTGGAGGTTATTTGGGTTTCGTTTAGACTTTGCTTGGTTATGAAACGTGCAATTAATACCCTATACACTACAGTAGTTTAGGAAATGACTTGTAATGCTCATACTATGTATTATTCTAATAATAACATGCATTTATATTGTAGAAAGAGAAAAACAATCCTAGACATATAGATTTAGTTCCAATAGCTATTACAGACTTTTAAAGCGATAATCAACATTAAAAAATCGCACTTTACACCATAACCATGTCAAACTGACAAGTGTCCAAGACTTAATGCTAATTCATAGCATTGCATTCTTAATTCGACCTTAAAACAGTGAAGTATTTTTGGATTTTGTATGAATAATTTAATAAGAGAAACCTAGGAAGTAAAAGAAAAAGTAAACTTTATTTAGGAAGAAATAAAACTTTGACACAATTTTCACAACACAACAATTGTATGAAAGCTTGTCAACTTTTACTATTGTTTGTGCTCATACACATTTTCTTATAACTATATCAATATAATTTTAGGTTTTATTTTTAGAGATTGAAAAATGTTTTGTAGCACTAAGTTCTATGGTTTACATTATGCATTTAATTTGCATAAATTTTTGCATTTGTTGCATTGAGTCCATGTTCGATTTATAGTTGCCTTGGTAAGTCTGTGAAGGAAATGAAGAGCACCGAATCAAGCCTGAAATATTAGCCTAAATTATTCGCACTAAATGGCACTACAGGTAGGGAAATAACAATGAAAGGTAACGTTTGACTGTAACCTCAATTACTACTAACCGTGACTTAATGGTGCATTGCAGTTATCAAGGACCATACTGATGAGCAGAAAGAGCCCTTAAAGTCGTATAAAGACTAAAGAGAGAGATAACAGATGCAGAGAGCTTTTCCCTCTCCACCATCTCAAAGTCCATGACGGATAAGTCCCTCCTCTTTGCCCCCCCCCCCCCCCCCACCCCCGTTTTTGACTCGGAGGAAAAACTCCCTTTTGTCCTGTGGTCCTTTTGGCGCTCTGACAGTGGACCACAGCTCATGACTGGGAGCCGTACGTTTGCATGTGTGAGTCTGTGTGTGCATGTTTGTGCGAATGACAATGATGCTTTGTTTCCTGCATACTAGCCTCCCGCTCACAATAGAGCTTTTTAGCCAGTATGTGTTGGGATTTGAGGCAGCAGGGCCTCCTCTTGAAGTCAAATGCGTGACAGCTTGCAGATATGCACTACTCCTACACACACACTCATAGTATCTCACAATCACACACATACACACACGGTTGCATTTTATTATATAGAATTTGTCACCGATAGTATAATTACATGTGTTGCATCACCTCTGGCAGTCCTCCCTCTCAGTGCTAGCTCTGGGATGCTTGGTGCTTAATAAGGGCAATTTCAAAGTAAATTTTGGGATATGAACAGCTTTTGTTGACACATAATATAAGCAAATTTCCAATATTCCCGAAACTCGCATGGTTACCTTTCACCTCCTGATGGCGGTTCAAAGCTTGCCTCTGGTTTATGTGCATGGAGTTTGCATGTTTCCCCTGTGCTTTGTGGGATTCATCCAGGCACTTTGGCTTCCTCCCAACCCAAGGTGTTGTAGGTGGACTGGTGTTTCCTAATAGGCCGTAGTGTATGATTAGGTATGTGAGTGAAACTGCTAAAACATTCAACTGTCCAATTACTTTTGAGCCTGTGCAAATGGAAGGACTTTGTAAAAAAAAAAAAAAAAAAAAAAGCAAATTCACATCAATTATATCTTGATTGCTTAATTTAAAATCCATTGTGTTGGTGTGCAGAGTCAAACACATGAAACAAACACTTGACCTGACCATAAACAAACTTTAACAGGAATTTTTCAACAAAAATATTTTAATGGAGTACTGTTACTGTTGGTGTAATGGCAGCCCCATGGTGTGGGTTTGAATCCCACCTCGGGTTTGTGTGCGTGGAGTTGGCTGCGTTTCCTCCAAGTACTCCAGTTTCCTCCCACAGTCCAAAAACATACAGATTAGGCTTATTTCCAAATGCGATGGACTGGAACCCCATCCAGGGTGTACCCCAACCAGTGCGATGAGTCCTCTAGGATAGGCTCCAGACTTCCAGAGAACCCCGTATAGATGAGCAGTATAGAGAATGACTGCATGAGAGAGAGTGAATGCACATTTTAAACTATTTCTAATTAAATGTTATGATATGGAACCGGTTAGTTACTGTTATCACTGTTATCACATTATAGCAGCTAAAAAAAATTATGTTATGAACTTAAGAGTTTCTTGTACCCTCTCTTGAACTTAACAAGAAATAAAAAGCTGGTTGAGAAACTGCAAGAACGGAGAGCACAAACTCCTTTGCCCAGACAACTCTCCTGTGGCTGAAAAAAATCTGAATGTTAAAACAACCACCAGACACCCTAGACTTCTTCCATAAATATTACATGTTGAACATCTTTAAACAGAAGGCTTCACTGTGTCAGGGTGTTTCTTTGCCATATATACAGTACTAAGCCAAAAGTCAAAAGTTTGGACATACCTTCCTAAACTTCAATGTGTGTGTGTTTTTTATTTTTTTATTTAGTGATTGATTTTCTACATTCTAGCATATAACACATATGGCATTAAGTAATTAGTAAGTAGCAACAAGAACAATAGTCATTTGCTATTTTAAGACACAAGTCAGCTGTTTTGGAAAAGTTCTTGCAAGAATGGTATTTTTAAGTGCATTTGCAAAACCCATCAAGTACTATGATGAGTCTGGCTATGTCATGAGGACCATCCTAAGAAGGCAAGACCAAAACTTACACTATGCGGCCAAAATTGCAATGACATTGTATCCAAACACATGTACTTCAATATGGACTTGGTCCCCCTTTTGCAGCTGTAACAGGTTCCTCTCTTATTGGAAGGCTGACCACAAGATTTTGGAGTTTTTCTGTGGGAATTCGTGCTCATTCATTCTGTAGAGCATTTGTGAGGTCAGGCACTGATGTTGGATGAGAAGGTCCGGCTCGCAATCTCCATTCCAGTTCCAGTATCCCTAAAGTGCTCTATAGGGTTGAGGTCAGGGCTCTCTGTTAGGGCCAGTTAAGTTCTTCCACACCAAACTGATCAAAGCATGTCTTCATAGTCCTTGTTTTGTGTACTGGGGCTACAGTCATGTTGGAATAGAAAAGGGTCTTCCCCAAACTGTTGGAAGCATAGCATTGCCCAAGATATCTTGCTATATCGCCGCTTCAAGGCTGTCCTTTACTGGGGATAATTGGCTTGATTAAATCAATAATTAACAGGCTTGGCCAAATACTTTTGTCTATATAGTGTACCTCTGCTGCAGAGGAGACGTTCATTTAGAAGTTACCAGCCTCAAAGAAAAATCACCAATTAACAAACAGTACATCAGATTAGATCCATTATAAAGGATATAAGGTGTGTCCAAACTTTTGATTGTTACTGTATACTAAAGTTACAGTAATGAATTCGAAACCTCATGAAAGTACTGTATAATATAAAGATAAGGTTGGTCGAATTATTGCATTGAGATGAGCTGACACACACAAAAAAAGATCAATTTAACTTTAACCTGACTTAAACCACTCTGTCTATTATATTGTGTGTTTTTTTTCCCTTTCTTTCTTTCTATTTGTCAGTGTTTCGGCAGCTGCTCCAGCTGATCGCCCTCTATGGCTCCCTGCAATCTGCCCTACAGCTGCTACAATTACCCTCGGAGAGCAAATCTTAACTGGTTACCCCTCACTAAACACAGGGCTTCTTTCTGTCTTCGTCCTCTTGCCTTCTTCTTTTGCTGCTTCCACACTGTATCTCTTTCTCCCAGGCAATTCTGCAAGCTAAACAGAGACATTGTTGTTGGCCTGAGAGACACCATAAAAAGCAGACTTTGTTCTGTGGTCTTGATGATCTCTTTCACTCCCCTTCTCTCTCTCTCTCCCTCTCTGCCCTTCTCTCTGTGTCTGAACAGCAGATGGTTAATGATTCATCGACTGGTTTGGTGTGCAGCACACACGCTTGTGTCAGTGTGCAGTTACTGTGGACGTGATAGTCAGCATGGTGTGTGTGTGTGTGTGTGTGTGTGCGTGTGTGTACTCGCATGCTGATGAGCATGTTGGTGAGAGGAGTAATTTGTTTGTGCAATGCTAATGCTCTTAGAAGCAGTCAGAGAATATTAATCATGCTATTTTTATGAATTGTTATCATTTGTTCTAAGCTGAGAGGTTTTTATTAAAAGAGCGCTTCTGTATTTTTACCCTTCA
The DNA here is from genome assembly GCA_011419295.1 of Clarias macrocephalus. Classification (NCBI taxonomy): domain Eukaryota; kingdom Metazoa; phylum Chordata; class Actinopteri; order Siluriformes; family Clariidae; genus Clarias; species Clarias macrocephalus. The sequence continues at coordinate 65,121 of JAAGKR010002757.1, forward strand.
TAAATATTCATCAAGTCATAAAAAGGTTTACGTCGCTGCCGTACTGGAATCCACCACTGATAGCTGGATATCTGCATTGCACACGTTGCATCCAGAGCTTCCTTGAATTGCAAAGGTATTCAAAATATTATACTGATGAGTTCATGAGACGCTGTGTTGCTGTACACACAAATTCTACCCTTTATTTTGCTGTACAAATGGAAAAAAAAAACTAAGCTAAGTAAAGAAAGGAACGAAACCACTTTGAAGGTGGTATAACTCACTCACTCACTCATTGTCTATACCGCTTAGTCCTGTATACACGGTCGCGGGGGCCTGGAGCCTATCCCAGGAGGCCTAGGGCACGAGGCGGGGTACACCGGGGACAGGGTGCCAATCCATCGCAGTGCACACACATACACTCATTCACACACTACAGGCAATTTTGGGAATGCCAATAACCCTAATCTGCAGGTCTTTGGACTGTGGGAGGAAACCGGAGGACCTCGAGGAAACCCACCAAGCACGGGGAGAACATGCAAACTCCATGCACACAGAGGCAAGAATCGAACCTGGCTGGGAATTGAAACCGGACCCTGGAGATGCAAGGCAACAGAGCAACTAAGCCAAGCCACTAACTCCTTTGGAGTTAGTATGCAGTGACAGCCCCACGGCCGGTTAGAAGATGCAAGGGTTGTGTCAGGCAGGTCATTCTGCGTAAAACCTATGCCAAGTCAGTGCCTGATCAAGGTATCAACAGGACCTACACTTAGAACCAGAGCTCTCCCTGAAATGTCACCATGGAGCCACCTTGGTGGTCAGATGCAATGGCAGTCAAGTGGCAGTTGTATATAATGGACAGTCTTAGATGAACTAGTACCCTGAAATGGAAACTGGCTTTGGGAACATGTAATGTCACTTAACTGGCAGTGAAAGAGCCTGAGTTAGGGTGTGAAATGGAAAGGTATGTGATTGATCAAAGCTCCATTCACACAGCCAACTCAAGACAGGTGTATTGCGTCATTGTTGCGCCTCGTCTTCCTGTTTCAAAGCAAGGGTGCCGGAATTGTGGGGACAGTTTTGACTAGTGACAAGGGTCTGTGTGAACCTTCATTACAGTAAGGGGAGCTAATGTTTTGAGACGGTTGTGACGTGTGTGACATGCCGTCAGGAGGTTTAAACAACAGTAAACAGTTAGCAGCTAACACGCTAATATCTTATGTACGTAGAGTAGCTCAGATGTACCATAAGTGGTAAATGCCAAAAACAATAATCTGAAAGATCAGTTGAGATTGAGCCTGATCAGCAGAGCCAGGCTTTTAATTTTTGTTTGCATTAAAAATCTTGTGTTCATCAGTGGACTGCGGACATTCTGGCATTCAGAGACACAGCAGGATGTAAAACATAACTTTTTTTTTCCAACAAATATCTCCTTCTGTGTTACGATTCGTTACAAAAATTCATCTTCGTCTGTGATTGGTTAGGTCGCTGGAGCTCTGAAATAGGATCCAATCCATGAGCACGAAGGCGGGACTCAAAAGTGGCTTTTGCTGATGGCAGTGAATTGCGGAAATCTGACCAAATTGTTTTGTGAGTGTGGTAAATGTGCTGGGCCTACACCTTAATAATCAGTTACCCACCCTTGTTTTTCTTAAAGTGACGGTATGTGTGATATTTCTGACACATATGGTTAACAGCCTCCTAGACACACACACACATGTTTGTGGTAAATGCCACTCCTACTCTGATAGCAGAAAGATGTGTTTCGGTGCATCTAAGAACTCCTGTACCCAACGTCTTGATTAAGAGTGGACTCGTACTACTCCAGAGACCCCAACGTAGATAGGCTTCAGGTAGGTAGGCTACTCATCAGTCCAAGAGTAAGGGCACTTTGGATTTATCCCAGTGAACACAATGGTTGCCTCAAAAAGATTTCAAGTCTCAGAAACAAAAACTCATTTGTGTATATTCACCAACTAGCAATTCAGAATATTTAACCTTCTTGGAGGAGGTTCATGAGGTGCTTGTACAGGTACCTCCTACTGCCTTCAATATACTAGTGGGAGACTTCAAAGCTCATGTTTAGAATAACTGGGGTATTTGCAGAGGCATGACTGAACCCAAGTGGTTCAATGTGATTAGACTATAATGGTGGTAACCCTAGGATGCACTAATGGACACCAGTGATAAGTTGAAGTTGAAGAAGGACACTTTCTAAGTAATGCTTATGGAGGGCTCTTCTATTTCAGTTGCCAGATACATTCGAGCCAACAAGGCTATGACATAAGCATTTTCTGCCTATGTTCAGGTTACCAACCTGAACTGACTCAATTGCGATTTTTTTTTTTACCCCAATGTGACACAGATCTGCCTGAACGCACAAATCTGATGTTTTTTAGATCATCCTCTGCATCACTTTCATAAGTGGTCCTAGATCAGATACATATCCGATACGTGGTCACGCAGCCTTAACAAAATTTTTGAGACTTATTGCCTCTGAAAGATCATACACGTGGTGCTCGCTGATGTCAGCTAAAAAAAGGCGGCATCTGGCGCTCTTCCTTCTTCTCGACCTCAACAAATACAGCAGACTAACTGCTTGTCATCATCCAGAGCAAAATCCCAAATGTATTTTTGTAAAATTTTAAATTGCGTCCATTGTTTGAAATGAATGAGTGATTGCACAAACTTATGATCTGTTTTAACCCAGATGGCGCGAGCAAAGACGTATCAATATGTGCAACTGTGCCGTTTCACAGTTGGAATCAGATAAAAGTCACTTGTAATTATGAATCTGATGCATCATGATGTGCAAATCTGATCTGACCAAAAAGTCAGAATTGCACAATGTTGCTATGAATGTGAACAGACCCTGTGAAGTTTGGGCAGGGGAGGAGTTTGTAGCCATGGAAACTTTGTAATGGAATTTTGGATGGCCCCAAACTGATTGTCAATGAGACCATGTTCAATCTAGGCTGAGCAAAGGCCCAGTAACACTGACGATGATGTTGATGATGATGATGCTGTCTTTGGCACCATCTGAAATAAACAACTAAAATACATTTGTCACATCAAATCAGGTATTAGGTCACATTTTTAGTGATTTGAGATGTGTGTTTTCACATTCTATATTTAAATCGGTTTCACTACTCAGTGCAAAGCACTAAGGATGAAAATGAGAACCTTGAAGTCTAAAGGCATGGTGTCCTTTAAAAGAGTCTGATTCTCACTTCAGGCAGGGGGACAGACCTTGGTTCTGGGAGAAAAGATTTTATCTTACTTTCTTTTTTTTTTTCCAGTTGTTGGTGGTGTAGCTGGGACTCAAGAGTGTAGAAAAAGTTCTCTTTCTATGGCGTTATCTCCACCTATGGTCATAACAAGTGGGTAGTGATTGAAAGAACAAGAACGTGACTACAGGTCATCAGAATTAAGTTTCTCTTCATGGGAAACTTTTAGGACTTGTAGATGTCACAGACTGGGGACAGACTTGAGAGATTATAGTCATTGATTGTACACCAGTTCATATTGGAAACAAGCTGATTAGTGTTGTTGGAAACCATCAATGATTAAAATAACAGCACAATTTTTTTTTCTGCATCAATGTTTATGTATGTGTATGTAATAGTCTGCCAAATAACTAGTTACAAATGTATACCTAAGCATTTTAGAGCCTTTTATTGAGTGCATTGATCACCAGGATAAAATATGAAGTTTACTGCCCACAGAGGGGATGCTCAGGTGATATACCTCAAGATACACCTCAAGCAAAAATGCACAATAAATATACTGACTGGTTAGAGAAGAAAAAAAGAGAATTGTTGAAATGAATAAGAGTTGGAATGAGTTTAGATTTCTCATGATCGTTTTTTTTTTTTTAAGAATTTGAATAAGCCTAAGCGTCTGAAAACAATTTGAAGCAATTTTGTAGGTTTCCATTCAAATGAAGACACAAGAAAAGGTGTGTCTGTTCCTAATGTTGCTTCTTTTCAGTTATAACATTACTGCTGCAGAGCTGGCATTTAATCTAAGTTTTTCTTCTGTGCTTTTAGAGCGGAAACTGTCTCTTCGCCTATCTTCTTCCTGCTGCTTACAATAAGAGGAAGTGAGGGGCTGAGAGCAATGGCACTATGTGTGTGTGTGTGTGTGTGTGGGTGTGTGTGAGTGCGTCTGTGTGTTGTTATCCATTTCAGGACAGCCTCTTCTGAACCAAAATGTGGCAAGAGAGAGAGAGAGACACACACACACACACACACACACACACACACACACACACACACACACACACACACACACACACACACACACACACACACACACACACAGAGGAAAACTTGATATTGCTCAATAACATGTCAGTTTTCCAGTCATATTTATGTGGAAATGTCAGTCAGCTTTCTGTCATTCCCTGAAAAAAAAATCAAGATATACTAAAGATAGAAAGCCACATACCAAAGCAATGTCCACCCTCTGCAGCCCCAGGCTACTGTGTACTGCTGGGCTCAGTGGCTAAGCAGATGGAGCTTAAGGCCCAAACCCAGCAGGACACAAAGGATCCAAATCAGTACAGGCAGTTTGGAAGCTGATAACAGATCCGAGATCAGAATTCAAGCTGTTGAAATCTTGTGCACTTGGCTTGTCTGCCGTAAGCCAGCATTTGAACTAGATCTGAAGTCGAAGGCTTCTAGGCATGTCCTCCAGTTTCCTGCAGCCAATCCTGATATTCACTCCCGTGCATCAAATTCTGTATTTGGAAGGGTTCGCTAACTTGGCAGTTTAGCTGCAGGGCAGGTTCGGGTCCTGACAATAAGCTACCCAGAGGACAAGAAGATATCAAGCTCCTGCTGTTATCAAAAATAAGATGTTGTGCTGTGTACAACACCTACAGGTGTTGTTCCAACACGTGCACTTGTGAAATCATGGACTCCCTTTTTGTCACAGAAGTGAAACCCCAAACCTAAACAACCATGACATTAGGGACACCAGTACAGAATCAAAGAAGAAGAACAACAAATGAAATCACACAGCATTGAACCCATTTCAGTACATCACACTCGTACTGTATATGGTAAATAACACGGTGATGACACACACATGTGTGGCAGGCTGGAAAAACCCAACACATGGTGAAATTGTGACATTTATCTACTATATATAGTTCTGAAACTACATTTTTCCCCTTAACTGAAAGTTTTTTTTTGTCATTTATTTCAATCAGACTTAAAAAGTTTATGTTAATGCAATACAAAAAGTGAAAATGGAGAATATTGCATTCAGAAAATTCCATTCTGCCTTCACTCGTCTACAAGTCTATCTCGTTAAACTGCAGTACTTTGCAAAAGTCTCGAGCCTCCTGCATTTCTTCATATTTTGCATCCAAAGAACCAGACTTTCCTGTATTTTTTATGTAGTCCTGAGGAATAGATCTCAAGGCTTCCCGAAGAATGTTTTTGCCGCGCATTTTCAGTCAAGTCCAGCTCGAGCAAAATAATTTTGTTTGTTAAACCAGACATTAACTCATGAATCATTGAAGCATTAAAAAAAACATCAAATTTAAGGCATAAACCAGTGAGAAACAGGTGCAGATGATGACAGATGATCAGGCTGGTCAACTGGAACAGATGAGAGGGGAAATGAGGTTGCTGCTGAGGTTGTATAAACAACCTTATTTTAATAAGCAACCAATTTTTCAATTGTATCTTGAGGCACCTCACAGTCTCACAGTAAGACAGTTCATCCAAGATCAAAAGGTTACCAAGTCCACACACAACTTTGTCTGTTAATTCTAGAATTTAGCCATAGTGCCATTTTTGGATTTTCCCAAGCTGCCATATGTAAAAAAAAAAAAATCACCATTTTCTACACATCTATCAATCTATCCATTCAAGCAGACATAAAACACACGACAAGAAACAAGAAAACACACACTCATCATAGACCATGGGCGATTTGGAAATGCCAATCAGCCTACATCACATCACTGTGGAGGAAATGGGAGTACCCAGAGAAAACTCCATCAAGCAAAAGAAGAACATGCAAAGTCCAAGAACACAGACCAGAGGCAAACCATAACCCTTGAGGTTGAGGTACCATGCTGCCCTACACCCTACAATTTCTTTAATATTAGGTTATCTGGGTTCATACAGTATGGCAAACCAAACCTTATAATAATAATACGCTCATGACATACAGTATTTTCCACATTTTGCTGATGTAAGTATGTAATTTAATATAAGTTACTGATGGAGCCCAAACAGTGATATATGGATGTTCTTATTAGAATTGTAGAACTTATTAAATCTGTTGTTGATTTGCACACGACTGCTCTCAGTATGAATCATTGCAGTACTCAGTAGCAGCTTGACAGATGAATCAGGAACCTTCAGCTGTACATTACATGCTTTATTTAATTTATTGCAAGTATTTAGGACATTTACAGTTAGTGGAAATGTCTGCAGATTGTCAGGCTCTCAGACTGTCACATAACAGAATTCATGTCTAGTCAGCATTTTAGTCAGAATGCAAAAAACAAAACAAACATTTAACATGTATTTAAGGTTCAAAAAGCATAGCATGTTACCATGTTGCATGACTGCCTGACTTTTAAGAAATGAAAAAATAAATAACATTTTTAAAGTAGGCCGGTCTGTTTCGGTACCGTGTACCACTAAAAGATTCTGTGGCGGCCCACAGTACTGGAAAGAGGGGAGGCAGCTGCCTGCCAAAACCCACATTCAAAAAGTATCACAGTACCATAGTGGCACTTTCTGCAAGAGAACACATCTACTAGTGTTATGTCACTTTAAACAACACTTGGTGTTGCATGGTGATGCTGATCGCGCAGGATGCTGTGCGCTCGACAAAAGTAGCATGTAGTGTAGATGGTGCAGACTAGCATAGACTAGCCCCGGTTATTTTCTCCGCTGCTTTCACCACCCGCTGCAGTGTCTGTTGTTCTGCCTTTGTGCAGCTGGAAAACCACACCAAGAGTCCATATGTCAGCACACTCTCTTTAGCACAATGATAAAAAAGTCCACCAACAGCTGTTGAGAAAGATTGGCTCTTCTCATTTTCCTCAGATAGAAGAAGAACTGCTGGGCCTTTCCTATGGCAGAGGTGATATTATTGCTCCATATTAGGTCCTCACAGTTAGGCGAAGGAATTTAAAGCTGGTAACCCTCTCTACTGTCCTATTTGCAATACTAAGTGGTAAATGGATGGTCCTTGTTCCTTTACAAAAATTATCTCCCTGGTCCCAAGTTGTAGGTGTCACACCAAGCCGCCAGATGTTCCACCTCCCTTCTATATAAGGACTCATCATTGTTGTGATGTCATCAGCGAAGTTTATGATGGAAGAAGGAAGGGAGGCGCAGCAGCCATGTGTGTAGAGTGTATAGAGGAATGGGCTAAGTACACATCCCTGGGGGACCCCAGTGTTAATGTAAGGTGTGCAACAAGTGATTTTACACCCTACCTTTACGCACTAGTTTTTCATTTTATCTACTTATACTTTTTCTTCTTCTTTTCCTTCATTTGACTGCTCCTGTTAGGGGTCACCACATTTTTCCAATTTATGCCAACAGTTAGTTAGCTGATGTTTATTCTAAAATGGAATAAATGGAAACATATGAGAAATGTATGAGATTTATGGGACTGTCCATCACCTTCATGGTTTAATCTCTTCACCTTTTTGCTACTAATAAGAATTTAAAGCTACTTTCACCCCTGCTTTTATGGGTGTACAATTTCAGGCCATGTTTATATGTGCTAAGTCCTGAGGTTTATTATGACAGTAAAATTTTGATATTTGTATTACAATTACAGAGTGTATGTTATTTTGTTAATTGTGTTAGTTGTTAAAGTTAATTTTGTTAGTAGTCAAAAATGTTAGAGAATTAACTTCTTCATTTGTAATTAGTTAGTGGTTTGTTGGAAAAATATTTTGCATTTACAGTTGTCTGATACTCCACACAAAAAATGGAAGATGGCAAGATATGAAGGGGATGTACAGTATGGTGCAAAATTCAGTTTTTAGTCATTTGATGAATGATATTCAGGGGGGTCTCCAGTGCGCATGTAAACATTTTGAAAAAAAAAAAAAAAAAAACATTCCCTGCTTTGTGTACTTTTTCCTTTTTTTGTTTTGGCGGTGGCTTAAAAAAGCCAATTAGATCCCCCCTCTGTTGTAACCTCATATAAGAAGATACCCTATTGTGACCTCATGTAAGAAGATATCTTACCCGACTTGTTGTGGAAAACAAGAAGACACACCAAGAAGACAGCTCTGCTATTCTCTGGTGGGCGTGCCTCAGCAGTAGCTCATTTAAATAGACACTGAAATGGCACATTTGAAAGAGGAGTGAAATAAAAGGAGTTTGAGGCAGGAAAAATTATCTTGAGGGTTATCTTACAGTTAGAGATTAACATATACACTTTGGGGGAGCACTGAGGCCTGTGCTAACCTGTTAAAGAAATAATAAAATATGGGATATATGAGACCTTTAAGTCAGTGAATTATTATTTTAGCAGTGTACCCATGCTTAAGGTTTTGAAGGTATTTACTATGTCAAAGTGGATGACGACAATGTATATTCCTCTTAAATATGTGTATCTGTTGTTCCACTGTTTCAACTTTATCAATGCAGACTTTGATATCAAGGTCTAACAAATGATCAGAAAAATGCACACTTCTTCCAGTTTGTCCCATCAGATAAAGAAGAACAATCACAAAGACATGCTTTAACCTTAAACACTCTAAACAAAATGCCTTTCTCTTTTGCATTCCTGAAAAGGCTGACAGAGACTTAGGATGGTAAGCAAAGCCTAGGGCCACACAGAAAACCCACTGTTTTTTTTATATATTTTTTTTAACTGTACTGAAGCACCCTACTGAGCTCACTGTTGAGTCAGAGATTTGGCGAGATCAATGAAGAACTGTTTTTTTTTCTTTTTCTTTTTCTTTTTGCAATTGAGAGGACAGAAAAATAGAACATTACCATTTTTCATTTACCAAATTAAGCACAACCAATTTGGGTTTCATGGTGATGTACCGACCAAAAAACATCATGTTATAAAGTTAATTAGAACACAGTTCTGATGGATTTTAGCACATTTGGACATTGCTTTTAGTGCATTTTAGCATTACAAAATAGTAAATGGAAATATGTGTAGTATAAACACATAGCAATAAGATGTATATTTGTATAATTGTACTGAAGATAGACTTTCCCACTAAGTTCAATGTTTTAGTAATTACTGTTACCATTTTGGTGGAAACAGTAGAATACCCATATTTCTGTATAAGTGTTTTTATGTGTTAATATATGCTTAAAATTAATAAAAATCTATTTTGCATTATTAATAGAATCTGTTGTCTCCCTATTTGTCTCTACAAAAAAAAGATCAGACATTATACTATACCACACTGTTGTTGAAATTAAAAAGAGATGCAGTGTCTTATCATTTAAACCCATAGTAATGTATCATATTTTAGCTGTTTTGATGAGTGTATTGGATGCCTTCTAAAAGGCGCTGAGAGCATGCTAACGAGCGAGATCTCTAAGCATTGGTTCAATTTTCCTCCTTTTCCTCTTCAAGCAGGGCACTTTGACAAAAGCGGCGGGAAGCTATTTAGCCACAGTCTCCAGAAATCAATAAGCTCATTCCTCCAGGCCCTTACAATGACACACACACACACACACACACACTTTGAGCGGTCGTTTGTGTTTCTGCCTCGACATTAGGGGAGAGGCCTCCTATGTGTTATTCTTGCTGTAATTACCCAGGCTGATATGCATTGTCAGGCATGTGAGGGTGTTTGCTATCCTGTAGGCACTGAACAATATATAATTGGTGAGGGTCAGAAGGTTTGGTGCCACCCACTAAACAGAAGTGATACCGAGAGATGATCACGTTCAAAAAAGCAGAGATGAAGGACAAACCTAATATCTGATTTTGATTGTTTCCCCATATGTCCTGTGCAGGTCAAAAGAGCCATGTAGCATATCTTACCACATAAAAGTAAATGTGTGGGGTTTCTTGGCAAAACAAGACAAGTCCATTGTGACCAAAAGTATTACGAACTGAAAATATTTTGTGCATGTGTTCTTTGAGTCTCAAGGGTATTAAAAAAACACAGATGTCAAAAATAGGTCAAAATTCCTATAGTTATTTCATTATAATTTTTGTATTATTTTACAAAAAGCTACAACTCCACCGCCCACAATTATCACAATTGGGATATCAGCTTGTACTGTGTTTTTAGGTAGTTTAGCATCTTTATAATGTCGGTTGACTTTTATATGAATAGTGTTGTTTTGTTTCACACAAAGAATGTTGAAGGTTCTGAAAAACATTAACAGTTTACAGTGCATACACTGCATTGTCATCATCAGCAATATATTATCAGCACCTCTACTGCTTCAGTAGTTGATCATGGAAATGCTGGATACATAAAGTCCATGACTGCTGGGGAAATGGCAGTGTGAGTCAACAGAGAGTAAAAGTGCTTTTTCTAGGTGTGAACATTTTCTAAAAGTCAACTTTTTTAGTTAATTCACTGCAGCTGCTATTTTGTGCAGCTGGTACTTTTGCTTTGTTGCCAACATGTTAATATATTTTTGGATGTGTCAGATTTTGCTAAAAACATGCAAGTTCAAAACTTCTACAAAAACAAATAGAGCAAAAAAAAAAAAAAGTTTGTTCAGCAAAAACTTTGTGTGTCTGAGGAAAATAATTTGCGAGATTGTACGAAACCCTAATCCTATCCTAACCCTATCATCTTTAAAAAAAATAATAAAAAATTATGTCTCATGCCTAATGTCGCTATGATTAACGTACGAGTGTAAGTATGCCATCCTTCACTCCGAGAGAGCACAGCTATGGATGGTTTAACCAGGTGAATCGAACCCGCAACCTTTGGATGACAGAACTCAAGACAATTAGTCAAGTAAGAGACATGAGTCATGGCGTGAAAACTTTCTTTTTCTTCTTCACAATTTTTCCAAAAATGTTCAATATCTGAGGAAGTTTGAATAATTATGTTAACTTGTTAATTATTATGTTAAGTGATATAATACATCACCTCAATTATTAACATTATATTTTAAAAAAGGTAACATTAGCTGGCTAGCTCACTTAGATAAAAGCTGTTAGTGTTTTAGCTGCTTGATATATTCATTGACTTGCTAGCTAGCGCATATACAATACAATCCTATTAAATAACTTAGCTATCTACCAATTATACCAGATACCCGTTATGCAATATTCTGAGCTTTACCTATAAACTACAGAAGCCCTTAGATATATTTATTACACCAGGAAATTGCTATCAAGCATCAGAAGTGACATCTTTCAAGCATCAGAAGTGACATCTCAGCTAGCTGAGTCAGTTCAAAACAGACTCAGCTAGCTAATGGCCTGTACGTTTTTCTGCAGGTTGGATTTCGAGCGGTGAAATGCCGGTATCTCCATGAGACTTGGCATAATTTGCAGATCCTTATCACACTGTTTCCTCTGAAGCTTATAAAACTGTCTCAGACATTGCTCCTGCTGACTAAGCACTTGGTGTCTAAAGTGGTGGAAAACTGCTTTATTCTGATTGGATCTTGAAATTGATTAACCTACAGTCTTCTGGGGTTAAAAGAATTATTTTTTACTGTGTAACAATGAGCAAAGATAAAAGTAGAAAGTAAAAAAAAAAAAAAAAAGAACAATTAGTATAATAATTTAATTATACTCTGGAACAGTGAACCAGGGAACAGTGATGCAATATGTAATTGAAGTACTGGAACAAGATTATGTCTTTTGTCCACTACTACCATTGTCCACTACTACCATAGCTCTGGTGACAGAAGGTGTTGATTCATTTATTGTAAATGCAAGCTGTAGGCGGCATGGTAGCACTGCCGCCTTGCACCTCCAGGGTCGGAGTTCGATTCCTGCCTCCGGGTCTGTGTGCATGGAGTTTGCATGTTCTCCTCGTGCTTGGTGGGTTTCCTCACACAGTCCAAAGACACACGCATTTGGATAATTGGCATTCTCAAATTGCTTGTAGTGTGTGAATGCATGTGTGAATCGTAAAAATGTGAATAAATACAATGATCACCATTGGCCTCCAAGGTCCCTTGTTGAACTACAGAGATTTCTAGATGGATAGATGATGGAGGCTTTATGGGGTAGCACGGTGATGGAGTGGGTAGCACTGTGGCCTCACCCCTGCAGGGTTGAGTTGATTCCCATTCGGTCTGTGTGCTGGAGTTTGGATGTTCTCCCTATACTTGGTGGGTTTCCTCCATGTACAATGGTTTCCTCCCACAGTCCATAGACATGCAGGGTCGACTAATTGGTGTTTCCAAATTGCCCATAGTGTGTGAGTGAGTGTGTTGTGTCCTGTGATGGATTGGCACCTTGTCCATGGCCTGGTGCCCCGAGTTCCCTGTAATAGGCTCCAGGCCTCCTGTGACCCTGTAAGGAAAAGCATTATAGAGATGAGTGATTGAGTGAGCAGCCCCAGAGGTAGAGCCAGGTGTAATATGAATAAAAGTTTTAATATGCTAATATAGTAACAACTTACACAGAGATTTGTAGAATTAGCATAGTCTAATATAGTCTAATAAGATAATAATATAATAAAATGTGCTGTTATATTATATAGAAGATCATACCAAAGGTATGTAGTAGTAACACGGTGTATGAGCTATCTATCTATCTATCTATCTATCTATCTATCTATCTATCTATCTATCTATCTATCTATCTATCCATCCATCCATCCATCCATCCATCCATCTATAGCAGGTGGGAATTTCTCCCTAAGTTAGTCCTAGCTCATTCCCACTCCTGGCACTCTCCTATAATGATGACAACTACCAAAAAATGGAGGGCTAACACTAACACATGCTTTCTCTGTGACACGCAACGCTAGCTACCACATCTTTTTCGAACTGCTGCTCATGCATGATAGGGGTAGGCATGACGCACTCTGAGAAAAACCCTATCCACCTCTTCCACTTGCATAAGCTCACAGACATCTATGATTGGCTAGAGTAGCTTATGATTGATGTGAGTATGCCAAGCAAATCTGCTCCCTTGACTACTGGCTACAGATGGGTGTAGCATCACCACTTCATTACACCACTTAGCAACGATATGTCCTTTATTGATATAATACAAATAAAACATTAACATATATATTATATAAACACAATTGCACATCAATGTTTTGTAAAAAATAAAAAAAAAAGAGAAAGACACTTCAGTTTGTGCTGGTCCAGGAACAGTGGTTCAGGGTTGTAACAGTAACCTAGTAGTCATCATTTAACTGTTGTTTTTCTAATGCTAAAAGTAGAGCTATTAATATTAGTGTTATTTTTGAGAGATGAACTATAGCTGAATTTTAACTCCAGATCTCTAGAACTGTACCAGGCTAAGATTTTTTTGGCTTGGTGTCCCAGAAATAAATGATCTGCATCCACCACATCCCCCCCCCCCCCACTCCCCCAGCTTAATCCAATCTTACTGAGATTTATGTGAAGACTAAGAACCTGACTCTTGTAAGACAAACAGGATTAGACTGGGATCTCTTTCTTGCTCCTTTTCCCCCCTCTCCTTCTCTGTGGGGAGTGGGGGAGGGTGATGGAAGATGTCTGAAAGCAGGAAGTTGTCGGCGCAACAAACAGGGCAATCAAATAGTAACATGCAGGCTGCCTAGAGTCGGGTACGGCAGAAGGAAAGGGGCGGGGGGGGGGGGGGGAGGCTGGCATGTTAGATGGTTGAGAAAGAAACTTTTTTGCACATGAACATGCTCCAGTTTGGTGCATGTAACGACCTGCTTCAGAGAGCTCAGTTGGAAGCTCCTAAATGTACATGGCACTGCTGTGTGAATAGATGGGCATGAATGGCACCCAGCCAGTAATGGAGCTGAGCAATCCCAGGTTGCCAAGGTGACTGGCAACCAATCAGTTTTGGAGACAGAGGCAAGGTCAGCAAGGTTAAGTGGAGCTCGGCAGGACAGAAATGGTGGAGGGCCCAGGCACTCGAGCCACTAAGCTTCAACAGCCTGAAAAATGGACCTCATTTCACTCCATTTCTCTTCCTCTCTGTCTGCTCTGACTGATACTTTACTCTGTGCATGATACCAGTTACTGTAGGAACTTGCAGCACCAAGACACATCATTAGTCATATGAAAACTCAGCAATCTACTGAAAATAACCACAAACTTAGATAGTGGGTCACAGCAAGCATTCACACAAACACAGATATGCACACTACACGCGAACGCTTACAGTAACAAACACACTAGTGTGCAGGCTGGTATCAGTTTCGCATGCTTGATGGAAACACTTGTAAATAATGAACACCAGCCTTATGATATAAATGGTGGATGTTTGATTAAGGCAGGATGGAAAGAGAGAGCTGAGAGAGATGACAAACAAGTCCACAGAGACTGACACACACACTCTCTCACATACACACACACACACACACACACACACACACACACACACACACACACACATACACATTAGGATGTGGGATGATGTAGAGGCGCCACTCAGCCTTGCGCCCTGTTGTGTCACTGCACGGCTCTAAATAATTTAGCGTCACTCAAATATTGATATGGAAATCACCACTGAGTGATCTGACAGCATGGGGAGAGAAATAGAGATAGAAAGAGAAAAACGAGAGGCAGGCTCTCTGTCGCTTCGCCTCTGTTGTGATTGCTCTCTTTGGCTTTGTATACTCACACTTTTCCTGTAAGCAAGCAGGAAACTATTGCGTCCACCTAAATGATGCTCACTGATCCAAAAATCCTAATTATGTACATGTTGGTTATTATATTAATCAAGATAATAAAATGATGGTCAATAAATGACAATAAGATAATGAATTTAAGCTTTGGGGAATATTTAATACTTTTGAGATGCTAAACAAATGATATATTCTGCATAGTACTGTTTATTGTAAATTAATGCTGATTTCATAGCATTTTTTAAAATTCTGTCTTGAAAAACTGAAACTGAATAACACCAGGAGCTTCCTTTTGAAATATTTTATCAAGCTGCTTCCGTAGCTAATTTTATCTTGATTAACCCACTAGAACAGTAGGTTTCAAAGTAAGGTGCCTGTGGTGTCAAGGTGTCTGGGATTTTTACAAATTCTAGCTTTGATTACAGCACACAATGTGGTGTCCAATTCACATGTGAAAAAAAAAATCCTCCTGCTCCCAGAATCACACTTTCACATATTGAGTCCTGGAATATGGCCGTGCCATCAGGGAAGAAAAACTCCTGGTCATTCAGTACTTCATTTTATTGCCACATTACGTTGCTGAGCCTGGACCTGACCACCTGAAGCAACCCCAGACCATAATAGAGACTTGTCCATTGGGCACTATGCAAGATGGGTGCATTGCTTCATGCACTTTCCTTTCATTGCCCATCACTCTGAAATAGGGTTAATCTGGACCACATGACCTTTTCTCCATTGCTCTGAATTCCTTTAGGCTCCCTACCCTGATTAATCTCACTGACAAGTGGTTTTCTTATGCCTACACAGCTGTGTCATTAAAGAGTCCCATGCAGTATAAGATAATGTGCTTATCAGGCCCTACACCGAGCATGACATCAGAGTCCACGTCACAGCCTACAAATATGGCTGAAATGGACTTCAACACCCAAGCTGCAGACAGACAAATTATTAACCTCTTACACCTGGACTCAATCACACACTTACACTCATGCAGGTATTTAAGGAGGACCCAGTTTGCTTTAAACTCATTGTTCATGCCAAGGCTTCTTTACCGTTCTTCTTGCATTGTTGATCTTTTTTGTCTATCGCCTCTGATTGCTGCCTATCCCTCATGTTGTTTGCCTGTTTCTCAGCTCTGATCCTGATCCACCCATGTTTGTTGTTGAAGTACTGTACGTTATGCATACCTGTCAGTTCTTGACATTAAGACTTAAGAAAAAAATGTCAATATTACATTAGGAAGCAATAATAATCTTGTATTGATCATAAATTACACCGATCAGCCATAACATTAAAACCATGAACATTAATTCCTCCTAGGTTTTGGGTTCCCCCCAGGGCAGCTCTGGTGCCTCAGGGTGTAGCTCCATGGGGTTTCTAGGGGGTGTGAGGACATTGTCAGATGTCCTTTGGGGGCTGTGAGGTGGGTTCTCCATGGATCAGACTTGTTGGTCCGGCGCATCCCATGGGTGCTTGATTGGATTGGGATCTGGGGAGTTTGGAGGGCTTCGGCAGCCTTTGCCTACAGGGCCGATATCCAGTGGAATGTGGTGCCCTGGGTTTTCTAATGCCTTTCTGTTGTAACCAACAATTACTTTTTTTTTTGTAATTTGTACTTCATTGACTTTGGACCTGATGGTCTGGCCTTTGGTCCTCATAGGCATGGTTGAGCCTTGCAGGGTATATGCATAAATCATAAAGTTAACTTCAATTCCTTTTAAGTCCCATTTCCAGGTCTTTTCAATATATTTTAAGATGTCAATGCCATTATGAGTTATAATCATTTACGTCAGTAACACCCATTTAACTTATATTTACTAGAGAACTTCAAATGACCGTATCAACATAACAGAATTCAAACAAGCTGCGGGGACAAAAGCTCGAGAATAAGCTCGAGAATTGAGTGACTAACCAGAAGGCACCTTTTATTAGACATAACTCACAAAACCCCTGTAGTCTCTCCATGCCATAAAACATTTTCACACAAAACATTGTTTAGAATCTCACAGTCAGCATGCTGCTGGGCAGGGCCGGGGGGGGGGGGCTCTATGGCAGTGAGTGGCAACCCAGCCATTAGAAGGACAGTCCTAAGTATATATTACGATTACAGCTGATACAGTATTATGAAATTATTCATTCCAGAGCTCATAACTTCACTTCACTTAGTGTAGAAACAAAGTTGGAGATGGGCTCCATACACATAACAAAATTATCAATATCACGCCATCATCACCCTGAGGTCAGCAAAAGAAGTGGTGGCCCTTTCACCAGTTAATCAGTTTTTCATCCTTGGACCACCTTTGGTAGGTCCTGACCACTGCAGCCTGGGAACATCGGATTTACTCTGACCCAGTTGTCTAGCCATCACAATTTGGCCCTTGTCACCGTAGCTACAGCGACAGTAGCACTTAAAAGTGGGCGGGATATATTAAGCAGAAAAAAGCAGAACAAAAATGTGTAAACGCAAGGAATTGAGTGATTATGCCAAGGGTGAAATTGTGATGGCTAGACGACTGGGTCAGAGCAGGTCCAAAACTGCAGCTCTTGGTCTGTCGTGATCAGGACATTCCAAAAGTGTTACAAGGCAGGGAAACCAGTGAACCGTTGACTGGGTCATGGTCAGGCAAGGCTCATAGGGAGTGAATGCTGGCCCAATAAAAGAAGCTCAAATTGGGGAAAAAAGGTTAATGCTGGTCCCAGTAGAAAGGTGTCAGAACACCTTTGGTGCGAATGGGGGGACCTACTCAATACAGTATTTGGTGTTTGGTCATAACATTATGCCTGCTCAGTTGTTAAACTGACAGTAGTCAGTTGGCCCATGAGTGCGCGAAATGTTTGACCATTTCAGACGATGTCAAATTTAGCCTGAGGTCACAGATCAATAACAAAGTGTCTGTGAAGAAGAATTCCCCAAGCTACACGCCTACACAAATAGGATATTCAAATGGAAAGTAGCTACAAAATTGATATAAAACTTTATTCATATTGGTGATTATGAACTTTTAATATTTTTAATGGCCTTTAATATTTGCTAACCAAATTTCTTACCTTTTAAATTTTTTTTTTTTGGATATCCTATGCACACCCTGCCGCAGGTGCCCATGAGCCTGTCAGCGGTTTGCTGGTGTATAGTTGAAGATCAGTTGCGGTAGGGTTGATGTTATGGCTGAGCGATGTATTTCATACTTACGCAGTAACCCTAGTTTAAACATTACTGTTTTCTATAGAACGCATTTGGATACTATAGGAACACACTTGGTGAGTTTTCAGCTTTCTCAGCACTTCCTGTGGTATATCCAGCTGACATCAACAACATTATTCCTCATATTCATTTAAAAAATAATGGCAAGATACACTTCCACAGCTACCTTAATGGGAATTTTTTTTTTACCATTCTCAAGAACAAGTAAATTTTTCTAACCTTCTGATGTCCAGTTATCAGTCACAGGTTCCTCTTCTTGCCTGAGGAATTGAGCCTGATGGGTTTTATTTTATTTATATATTTTTATTCCTACCAAAAGGTAGAAATGTCGTGCATTCTGCTCATCATGGTTGTAAAAGGGTGTTATCTGTGTTACCAAAGCCTTCCTGTCAGTTTGAACTAGTCTGCCTGTTCTCCTCCGAGCTCTCTCGTCAGCATGGCATTTCTGCCCACAGAACTGCCACTCACACTGGTTTTTGAAAAGAACACACACAATTATCTTTTGCATGCGACTCGTCATGAACATGTTTAAGTGTTATGTTAATTTTTTCTTCTGTTAATGTATGAAAAATAAACGTTACATTTAAAATGTAAAATATATGTAAAGTACATCCACACACTGCAGTCTAGACATCCTCTATTTAGGCAGTTTGTATTTGTTATAAGCACCATTGAATGCATCTCATGCAGGATTGATTAGGGAGTTTTAGTGAGTGTGAAGATTCTCATGTGCACTCAGTTTCTGCACCACTCTCTGCAATCCACTGATAAGGAGTAGCAGGGGAAGAGTTAAATATAACCAAACAGATGGGCTTGCAAAATAGGAACTAAATCAGCATGACAATTATGCATGCACTTACACACATTCACTCAGAGGCAGGCAGACACATACGCACACACACATATATATATATATTCCCACATGTACAAAAACACCCAGTAACCCTGACCCCTGGGCTTTCACAATGCCATCATAAGAGATTGTACTTTTGCATTGCTTTATACCAAGCTACCTAATGATTTTATATCTTATATATATATATATATGACATTTGGAATAATATCACAACTCTCATCACTATGGATTCGACCAATAAACAGGATCAGGCTCATTGTAATGAATATACAGTTGTGTCCTTCTATTTTACAATATTTGGGATTCAACCCCAGAACAGCTAGGTAGCAATTCATTAGAAAGCTTGAATTGCCAGAATTAATTATTGTTATACAGCATATTCCATAGCATTGTCTCAGTTGCAATAGAATAGATAACTGATTGAGCTAACGATAACACTAGTAAACCAAACGCCACCGAATCCAAAAGCAATCACATATTTCTACGTCATCCTTCTTCATCCACCGTAACATATTGCATATGAAAATATTCAGCAGAACAGAAGCTCTTACAGTAATTGCTAGGTTACTATTTTATTTGTGTGCCCATGCATCAGGTAATATTTTATAGGGTAATCGAATATATCCTGTATTCAGGGTTGAGGAGGATCCAGGGTAAAACACACACTCACGTGCATTCACACACTACAGGCAATTTGGGCACATTAACCAATTAACCTAATCTGCATGTCTTCGGACTGTGGGAGGAAACCAGATGACCCGGAGGAAACCCACCAAGCACTGAGAGAACACGCATGCAACTCCATGTACACAGACCTGAGATGGGAATTGAACCCAGACCCTGGTGGTGCAAGTTGAACGACTAAACCACCGCACCGCCCTCAGAAATACACCTCGAGCATAATTATCAATGAAAATACACAGTAGCCTAATGTCGGTTAGGAAGTGATTCTGTCGTCCACTGTTGCAAATGACATCATGGTATTTATGTGTTTGCCAAAGGTCTATAAACTACTACTGCTACTACATACTACATTACATTACAAACTTTAATGTAGGAAAATTATAACCTGCATTTTATTAACTGTATTAATAATTTGGAAGTTCCTCAACTTCAGGGTTACATCATTCGGATTTGTGATTGTTTTTCTATAACAGCACACAATGTCCTATGTTATTGCTCATATAACACCTAAGTAAAAGTAAAAAATAAAAAAAAAGCTTATCCCACTGTTGTCACTTAATCTGTCTATACAAGGTCACAAACCTCTTTCAAAACAGCTTCCACAATGTAAAGCGACTCCATCATTTTGATAGAAAAATTCGAAGAAACATAACATAGATGATTCTGCTTTGACTGAGCTTAATGTACCTCTAAAAGCACTGTTTGTTTTAGCCCTTGCCGGTATCTGGTATATTTGCTTGTCATTAAAAAAAACAGTTGTGTGTACTCATTGGTCATGAAAATGGCCATATCTTCTTGTTCCTGCTCACACATTTTCTTTTACCCCTTCTTCCATGGACACTGGGCACATTGCCATCCTTTCTCTGCCCAGTGATTGGCTGCACTCCCAGAGCTTACTGCGCATTGAGATATGAAACACTTCCTTTGCTTATTACACCAGTCTGGCTAGTATCACCCATGATATGCTTTAATACAACAAACAAGCTAATAATACTGCAAACACAATGGTACAGATAATAATTTAATAAGAGGTTTAACAAATATCATAGCGGTCTTAGTATTAGGCAAATACAACCTCACATGAACAAAATTTTACTGTGCTTTTATTTATTTTACAAAAATGAAATAAAATTTTTTTTTAAATTGTGGGCAATACTAAGCCCCCCCCCCCCGCCCCCCCATGATTCAGTGACATGCAGATCCATCTTTGGCAGCAATAACTTGAAGTAATCATTTCCTATATGACTTTATTAGTCTCTCATATCATTGTGGAGGAATTTTGGACCATTCGTTTTTACAACATCGTTTCAGTTCATTGAGGTTTTTTGGACATTTGCTTAAACACAGATATCTTCAGGTCCTGCCACAGCATTTCAATTGGGTTAAAGTCAGGACTTTGACTAGACTATTCAAAAACACTGATTCTTATTTTTCAGCCATTCTGATGTAGATTCACTGGTGTTCTTCAGATCATTGTCCTGTTGTCCCAATTTCAACCAAGATTTAGCTGATGGATAGATGGTCTCACATTTTCCTCTAGAATACTCTGGTAAACAGAGGAGCTCATGGTTGACTCAATGACTGAAAGGTGCCCAGGTCCTGTGGCTGCAAAAAACAAACCAAAATCATCACCCCTTCAACACCATGCTTGACCGTGGGTATGAGGTGTTTCTACCGGTCATTAAAGCCGGAAAATAATTTTTCGATCTTGTCTGTTCATAGAACATTGTTCCTGAAGCCTTGTGGTTTGTTCAGATGCAGTTTTGCGAACTTCAGTCATGTTTCCATGTTCTTTTTATTCAGAAGAAACTTTCTCCTGGCAACCCTTCTAAACAAACCGTACTTGTTCAGTCTTCTTCTAATTGTGATGTCATAGCCTTAACATTTAACAAGCTCAGTGGGGCATCGCTTAGCATTGTAGGGTTGGATCTTGGGGTCAATGTGCTAGGAAATCCACTTCTGGAAAGATTGGCAACTGCCTTGAAAGTTTTCCAATTTTGTATGATCTTTATCACTGTAAATCATTTTAACTTCATATTGTTTGGAAGAGGTTTCATAACCATATCCAGATTGATGTGCAATTACTTCTCTAAGATGAATGTTTATGTCATTCCATCTTGCCATTATGTTAACACAAACTTGTCCAGTCTATGCTCATGTCAAGTCCGGCAAAACTTCAGGTTTTTCTAGAGGACTACACACCTACTTGCATGTGCTTGATGGATTTCCTCC
>JAAGKR010002758.1:0-18028 GCA_011419295.1 Clarias macrocephalus
GTTTCCTAGCAGATATTCTACCATGAAGGCCTGATTCACACAGTCTCCTCTTAACAGTTGTTCTAGAGACGTGTCTGCTGCTAGAACTCTGTGTGGCATTGACCTGCTCTCTGATCTGAGCTGCTGTTAACCTGCGATTTCTGAGGCTGGTGACTCGGATGAACTTATCCTCCGCAGCAGAGGTGACTCTTGGTTTTCCTTTCCTGGGGCGGTCCGCATGTGAGCCAGTTTCTTTGTAGCGCTTGATGGTTTTTGTGACTGCACTTGGGGACACTTTCAAAGTTTTCCCAATTTTTCGGACTGACTGACCTTCATTTCTTAAAGTAATGATGCCACTCGTTTTTCTTTACTTAGCTGCTTTTTTCTTGCCATAATACAAATTCAACCTCTTTGAATGAGAAGGTGTGTCCAAACTTTTGGTCTGTACTGTACATACTGTATATATCTCCATACATGTATATACATACTAGAGAGAGAGAGAGAGACCTTGCATCACCACCTTGAACCTCCATGGTCTGTGTTCGATTCCCGAGTTTGCATGTTCTCTCTGTGCTTGGTGGGTTTCCTCTGGGTACTCTCGTTTCCTCCCACATGCAGGTTAGGCTAGGTGGCATTCCCAAATTGCCTAAATTGCCCAAACAGCCAACAACCCAAACCCTAAAGTAACTGCCATAGAAACACACACACAAACACACACACACACACACACACACACACACACACACACACACACACACAAACACACGTGTGTGTGTGTGTTTCGATGGCAGTTACTAAAGTAAAGTTTGCCCAAAGTTTAGGATCATTTTCTAACTCCATAGTCGTTCCTAATTTTCATTCTTTCTACATTGTAAAGCAATGCTAAAAATGTCTAAAATTTGCAATAATCTTCTTTGAACAATTAATGCTGAGATGTATCTACTACTCGTTCTGTAAAGTCTTCATAATTGCTGTAATCAGAGCTGCTGTTAGTTGGAGATTTTTGAGGCTGGTAACTCTAAATAAACTTCTCCTCTGCAGCAGAGGTAAGTTTTGTTCTTGCTTTCCCGGGAAGGTCTTCATGAGAGCCATTTTTATTATGGTGCTTCATGGGTTTGGCAAATGCACTTGACAATACTGTTCTTGCAAGAACTATTCCAAAAAGCCTCACCTCCTTGTCTTAAAATAACAACTGATTGTTGTTGGTACATGAGTACCTAATATATATATATATATATATATACATCCATGAACCTCTGTAGTCCTACTAGACACTGTGGAGGCCAGTTGTATTTAATCTCACTCATGTGCACATTCACACACTATTGGAATTAGGAAACATCCGTCCATTAGGAAACACACAATTTGAAAACATCAGTTAGCCTAATAATCTTCATGTTTTAGGACTGTAGGAGAAAACCGGAGAACCTGGAGGAAACCCACCAAGCACAGGAACAACATGCAAACTCCATACACACAGACCTGACGCTGGGAATTGAACCCAAACCCGGACGTGCAATATACAGAGTCAGACAAAAATAATAATAAATTTAATAAAATAAATAAATAAATAATGCATACACATGTCAACAGTTGTTATCTATGACTTTTTTAAGGCAACAATGTGTAGTATTATGTGTCCTCATAAGATGTCAGTAGTTGCACCATTGTTGAAGTGTGTATACATTTTTTGGCTGACTCTGTATATATAGTCTTGAGACACCCCTCATTTCTTTTCAGCATTGTACTTCTTGGGAATTTAACTTTTGCACCTGTTTTTGTTTTCATGCAAACCCAGCAGCTTCCAGCTTTTTCTTTTCTTTCTTTTTTTCTTTTTATCTAAAAAATGATTGCTTATATGATATGCTGCTTTCTTTTATGGCATGCAAATATTTTTCATCTTTCAATTTTATGGTGGAATACTGATGTTTGAAAATCAGAAATGTTTTTGTACTGAATAATAAAGTCATAAAATTAAACAAAATAAATCTATAAAAAACACAGGGTGCCTAAGACTCTCTCTCTCTCCCTCTCCCTCCCCCTCTAGTATAAATGTAATATTAATTTCAACTTAAGTTGAACATGAGTAAAAGCTTCAGGACTTAACAGCTTGATGGCTCCAATAAATATAAATATCATCACTGATTGCAGTTTTAGTACTACACACAGTTTTAACACGAGGGCCCTCGCACACTATGACAAGATAGGACTGATGTTAAGCCCTAATAAATATGTGTATTTAGGCATTGAAAAAAAGCAGAAAAAAAATTTATTGTGTAAAACAAAGAATTTTAGCTAGTTTTCAGTTCAGGTAGTTTTTTATAGTTATAAGTTATATTATAAGTATTATAATTTTCCTTCTCCTGTTAATCCCTAATAAACCTTACTGTAATACACTAAAAGTAAGGAAACTACAAAAAAAAAAAAAACATATAAAGATAGAAGGAGTCGAACTTAAAACAACCTTCGATTTATTTTGCCAAATCACACACCGCCATCTTGTGGAGCTTCCAAGCTGAAACATGGCTGCCTGCCAAAGGTGCATGTTAAAGGATTAAAGGAAAGGTTCAGCCTGAAATACATTAAAATGATTTACATTGGAACATTTGTGGTGCAGATGGAAATACTGGCAGTAATTTGTTGATTAGTCTGTATTTGTAGTCTGTTCCTATGAGAAGTCAGCACTTATGTGCAGCATCGGTGCCACAGGAGGACATAGCTGGTGCAATTACAGCAGCATTTAACAAAGATTTTCAGTGAGTTCATGAAGTACTGATGGTGAGATAAAGCCTCATTTGCGTGTCGCGGATTCCCAGCCAATAGTTTTACCAAAAGGTTCATTTCATGAAGCTTCATTTAAGGGCTCGTTATACTGCCATCTAGTGGACAAACCTCCTGTAGCAAGCAGCACAATATATATGGACATGCAGCTTGAAGTAATATTGCATTCATCACTGACAGTCATGTCAGTTGTGTGTACAGTATGCTGCTTGAAAACCCACTGTTCAAAAGCAAATGTTTATGCACAATCACCATCTCGGAATCTCTGAAAATAAATGAACTAGAACAGAAAGAAAAAGTGAAAACCAAAACAGAAGTCCTTAACTTTATTTCCATTTCTTTCTTTTTTAACATTATGAACATGAACACACGTTACTGTTTTAAAATTTTAAACAGATGATAGATATAATTCGTCATTCAGTGAGGGGAAAAAAAAAAGAGAAACTAGATACAATAACACTAGATTTAATCACATATTTTTGGTTAAAAATCGTGTGATTTTTCGTTCACATATTAGATACGTAAATGTAAAGTTAATCGTGAAACGCAAAAAGATTGTTTTCCTGAATATGAATCAAAATCTCTAATATAATGTGTGACAGCAGTGAGACGCCATGCGACTACGAGTCAGTCACGTGATTCCGACTAACGCGAGACCTCGGTGATCGCTAGTCACGTGACTCCCAGGGTCGCGACACATGCTTAATTTGGACACGCCCCTTTTGCTCGACACAAGCTTCGGAGCAACATCAGTAGATGCGAGTCAGACTTTAATGCTAGTTATAAAATATAAAGGGGCAAGATGACTTCTTCCTTATTCACCATTTTACACCGAGGTTCAATGTCATACTGGTGAGTGACTCAACAGGAAGAAAATTGAGAGAAACATTGACCTCAAATTACAACACAGCAATACAACACAATTGTTCTGTAATATCAGAGAGACTCACAATTGTGATGGAGGATGGTAGTAATATTAATGGTGAAACTTTGGAACAAGTTGCATTCAACTTAAAACATTTTGTATTTCCATTTTTAAGCAGCCTAGCAAAGGTAAACTACAAACTTGTACACAAGTGAGATACACAAGTCAGTTACAGTTCACCTTTCAGAAACAGGAAATTAAAAACAAGTTTTATCATTTCAAGTATTAAACTAAAATCAGGAGCACAGACGGTCTTGCAGTCCTTTCCTCAGCTCATGTGTTGTTCATTAAAAACACAAGTAAACAGAAGGCATTGTATTGTTTTATTGGAATAATTCTATGCACAACACAGTCCTTACTATTAACTTACTAAATCTTTGTACATTCATACAAACATATTTACAGTGAATGCACGCAGTTATTTCAACAGATTGCAATTACATAACTTGAAAGCAGATGGTAAAATTGATCTGTCTGATGATGAAACAGGTCTGAGCTCTTGCATGACATAGTAATGATGTAATGATCTGGACAGTAAGCAACAGTGTGTAGCATTTTAAATCGTTCATTTTTTTGTCTTAAGAACATATACAAAACACGCTCTGGCTACAGATTCCTCTGAAATACAGTAAAGCTCATCACGTCATGTTACACTAGCAACCGATGTTTAAGTGCTTGAATAAGCCATTAAAAGCATTATTTTAAAGAATTGAGGCTTGCTGATTCTGAGTCTTTGAACAGGTCATCCTTGTGGAGATTAACCCACTTATGATTCTAAGAAGCTCAGGTGATGTACCATGCCAGGTTTCAGAAAGGGATTTTTGTAGAGAGAGATAAACTGGAAGTGCAGGTCTGGTTACACATGAGTGAAACTGCAATGTCCCTTTCAGTCTCAGATATAGATCGGGTGATACTGCTTATAAGTGAGTTTCTTCCTGCATGTGGGGCAGTTGTGAGCCCGGGCGAGGGAGTCTCGGATGCACTGGCTGCAGAAAAGGTGGCCACACTTGGTGGAGACCATGAGCCGTCCGCTCTCAATAATCTAGAGGGGGGGGGAAAATGCATTTCATATGAGAACACTAGGTTTCCCTATTAACAGTTTGTAATTTTGGATAATTAGCAACATTGACATCACAGCCAAGTGACCTGAACAACAAATACACAGTAAACTGGTGACAGGATCAGGGACTCAAATCACACCCATGCTCACTGGGACCAAAGTCCAGCCTTCTCAAACAGAGTCCACAGAAACGCCAATGCAGCACAAATTGCACATGGCCCAGCAGGCAAAGAGCCCAAGACCACTGACCCAAGCCTCCAAAACTCCCCAGATGCCAATCACATCGAGCACTCATAGGATGCACCAGACAAATTTGATCCATGGAGGTTCCACCCACACCACTCACAGTATCCGCTGCCGACATCTTAATGCCAGACACCACAGCACACGCTGCATGGATTACTAGACCTTTATAGGAATTGAAGTTGATGAACTCAAATCTTGACTCCATCTTCATATGCCTAAACTCACACACAATCAAGCAGAATACGAAGGAACACCTGTCCATCAATACTAAATTGCTTGCGTAAATAGTCTGTAGCCAGCTTGAGCAGTTACCACACTCAAAACTGAATCCAAGACACATGACCAAGGTACCATAATGCACATAAGCAGTATACAAGGGTGCTGTATAGAAGCATTCCTATGCCAAAAGCCAACGCTCAAATCCCAGACTGCATACAATATAATAACTAACAGACTATTAGTGGAATAGTGTGAAAGCCATGAATACCAGATACTGTTATTTACAAAAATTACACAATTTTTACAGAAAATACTAGTGCAACAAACTTTATATTTATAACAAAGTATAAAAATAGCTCAGTAGACACCCCAGTGTTATCAATGCAGCTATATTTGACAGTGTTACCTCTGCATATGCATCCATGCACACAGGGCAGCTAACCGCTCCAGGTGTAGACCTGTACAGGGGCACAGAAACCAGCGCTTTGGGTTATTCATATTCTAAAATAGATATTTCTACTATTTGACTCAAATGCATAACATCTCTCCAACAGCATGTTAAATCTGGGGCAAAAAAAAAATATATTATATATAGATGTGTCTAGATCTGATGGCAAACTATAGCACATTTAATTTGCTGATGTTTAATTTCGTTCATGTTAGTCTTTAGAATCAGCCATTTAGTTTAAATTATAAAAGGCACATTTTTCAATTCCAACTTTTGGTCAGAGCGGAATTGCACATCATGACTGGGTCAAAACATTTAAAACAATTGATGCAATCTTAGCAAAAATATGCTTGGGATTCTGCTCTGGATGACAGCAAGCAGTCAGTTGGATAAAAGGAGAAAGCCAAACACCTCATTGTTGCTGTTTGAGCACCACTATTGCTAGAAATGCTATGAAATAACCACACTGGTGATGACGACATCGGTGCCCTACACATGCACAGGCAAAACATTAAATGAATTCTGATCATGTGTGTGTGTGTGTGTGTGTGTGTGTGTGTGTGTGTGTGTGTGTGTTCAGACAGCTTTAATATAACAGATCTGTCCCATTAGTGTAAAAAAGAAAAAAAAATTTGATTTGACTCACTTCAGGCTAGTAATGTCATTCAAATTAATGACATAATACTCAAAATTATGGCCTTGTGTCATTCAAATTCAAAAATTTGAATGACACAAGGCTATAGTTCATTCACATTACTAGCCTGAAGTGAGTCAAATCCATTTTTTTTATTTTTTATTTTACACTAATGAACACACACATGATCAGAATTCATTTAATGTTTTGCCTCTGCACGGTGTAGGGCACCGATGTCATCACCACCAGTGTGGTTATTTCATAGCATTTCTAGCAATAGTGGTGCTCAAACAGCAACAATGACCTGAAAACTTTTTTTAAAAATAATTTTATTTAATTTCTATTATACACAATGTAAAACACAGCTAATGAAGGCAAAGCCAAAAAGTCAGAGGTTCTGATCATCGCAAATGAAAAACTATGTTAAAGAAGGATACGATGAGGTTTACCTGGCTCTTGCACTTGCATGTAGTGATGACAAGAGAGCTGGGTTGAGACTTGGACTTGGCTCTTCCTCATCATCGCTGCTCAGCACGTAACTCTCTGTGCCCTGCATACGTCTGGCCTGTGTACCTTTCAAAGCAATAACATAGCGTGGCTAATTCTCATCATGTAACTGATAAAAAGGTATGCATTTTTTATCTAGTTACATGGCCAAGTGTCTAAATAATATAAAGTAGAAATTGAACAATGTATTTTTTTTTAAAGCAAGAAGATTAATTACCATCATCCACAAGCTGGGGTTCACACGATGTTCAGAATAATTAAACAGGAGAAGTAGGGGGGGGGGGGGGGGGGCGGAGAGAAATAAGGAATTTTAATAGATCAAAAGTACAATTGGGAATTACAAAGAGCCCTCTTAAGAAAATCCAAAAAAGAGCAACAAACATACCACAATTGAATCATTGTTTGTGAGATCAACCACAGCTGGCTCGGATCCTTCACAGGTTAAGTCTACTACCTCTTCACCTATGGATACAAAAGAGAAGGGATATGCGAGAAGAGATCTTAAGAATGGACAATGACCAATATACCTTTTGATGCACCCTCACATTATATATACACATTTTTGGGTGCTAATATTTTCAACAACAGCAAGTGCTTTAATTCGCTTATACAACACCAAACTGAAAATCCTATACTTTATCATGCATTTTATTCTTTTACACTCGAGTTTAATTTTGTAAAATATCGCAAAGAAGTCCATTCTGATCTTTGCATTCCCTATAAGCCTAGAAACAGAAAACTTATGAACAGGAGTCTAGGAAGAAGCAGAGTTTAAAACCCTGCATATACTGGTTGTCTATCATACACTAATAAAACGCATAATGCGCATTCAAGTCAAACAGGGACTTCTGAGTGTGCAGAATAACAGTTATGAGACTTATGGGGGGGGGGGGGGGCACCTCTGTATACATTTCCTTATATAATCCCATGCTACACCAGTATGCTTATCCCAGTGTTTTAACAGTGCTTGGACAGAAAATTCTCAGTACACCAGAGTCATGATCAGACTGCCTGCTTCACATCTGAAACACTGACTTTCCAGGAACTCCTTAAATGGTCCAGACATGTGGAAGTGACTTGGCATGAGATCAGGATTGTACGAGTATGTGGCAATAACTCCCAGTAGAGTTCCGGTAATGTGCAATCGGTGTTGTTGAATAATTGGGTGTATAGTTCCCACAGACATGTGTGTCTATTGCAAGCTGGTGCCAAGTTATCCATAGATTTTCTAGGATTAAGCATTGCATAACGTTCACAGGAATGACTGCAATGAGCTCTGAGCAAAAGCACTGGGATCGTTCAAATATGTACCTCCTTCAAAAACATTTGCACTGTTCTGAAGTTTTAATGCAGCCGACAGTCTGAATTATACTATACTTGAAGTCTTTTGTAAATGTCCATTGGTCCTGCGCCTTCGTTTCCAAGTTGACTTGAACAGATCTCATAGTGTTGTAGGATTGAGCACAGTAATGTAAACCTTGCTGAACAGTGTCAGACAGGCTGGGGTAAGTGTTTTAGAAACTGCTGATTACACACAAATTTTGTAATTTTGCCCACTACACCATTCTTAATGGTTAGTGAGTTAGTGATGTCCATCAGACCTAGCGATCATAGTGTTTTTTTTTTTTTTTTTTTAACGAAATTGTCAGTCCAGTAACCTAAAAAAATGAAACTTAAAATCTCTAAACCTTTACAATGTCGGGAAATGCATGCATTTGATTTTACACCACGAAACACACAAACCAGTAGAAACTCCACTCACTGCTTAACCTGTCGCTTTCGATAACGTCAATGGTTTCCACTGAGGCCTGAGACATTTGTGTCCTGCTTCTTTTGCTGTTCCGTCGCGAACATGAAGTGGAAGCCGTCCGTCTTTTCCTCTGAGTCTAAATAGTTTGAGTTAGGTCGACAGAAGACACAAGTGAGACAAAGACCGACCGCAAGCATGCCTTAAATGTAATCAGCGTGGGTCACGTGATTGCCATCAGGTCACGTGGGTCAGAAATGGGGAGAAAAGAAATCACTCACCGCGCTGCTCATTATTGATGTGACAGGAAGCTGTTAGGACGCACAGGGAAAACTAATGGTCATTGACGCTATCAAAGCTGTCCAGGGTCGACAATAGGGTCGGGAGCTATAAGGAAAACAAGTGACAGTGCGACATTTTCCAAGATTACACAAGCTAGTCGTGTTTATTAGCTAACAATGACTTAGACCTCGATATATGTATAATGTGTGTATATATATATATAAAATGCTGTAACGTTCAGCATCTAGCCTAGCATGTCACATTCACTTAGCCTCAGACTAGATGATGCTAAACATGGCTAAATTTTAGCAGGATAGCTGAATATGCGTTAGCCAGGGAAACACCCAGGATAGCTAGCTAGATAACGTAATTCGTGGTAAATTATATTCCCTTAGGCATTTATGTGAATATCAATAACAATGTCGAGTTAACTTCCTGTTCAACAGCTAACAATAACATACTTCTAGCAGAGCTAATTCTTTAAGCTAACATGTTAGCCTGCAAAGCTTTGTCTCGTTTCCTGGTTTATTTTCATTCCGTAAGATTCCCAAACTTCCGTTTTTAGACATCACCGGTCAGCTATGAATTAAAAGACACATCTGATTGAAATGACAATAAAGTTCTCTTTTCTACATACTTTAAAATCATCGACAAGACAAGCCAGCTTCTGTTTCAAAAATCAACAGACGTGTAGAGTCTCAAACGGACGCTGTTCCCTACGCACTGTTTACTGTATAATACAATAGTCTAAACCCTACGAAGTGCACTGCATTAGCAATGTGTCAGCTGTTTAGGATACAGCCATGTACATAACGAAGAAGTTGTACGGTCCGCACTGACATCTATCGGTGTGGAGGATTAAAGCTAAAAATGTCAGATAGCCACCCACCCCCTCCTAAAAAGAAAAAAGATATGGAATATTACACGAAAAGGTCAAAAATCTTAAGAAAAATAGTTGTAATATTAGAAAAAGTTGTAATTTATTGAAAGAATAGTAGTGGTAGTGGGCTCGCAACTCCAGGGTCAAATGACATAGATAGAAATATTTTATTGATCCTGTGAGGAAAATTATTGTGTTACAGCAGCAACAGGTTAAACGTGTGTCCTGCAATGGATTGGCACTCTGTACCTCGTCTTGTGCTCCAAGTCTTCTGGGATAAGCTCCAGGCCCCCTGTGACCCTGTACACAGGCCAGGCGGTGTAGAAGATAAGTGGAAAAAAATTACTATTTGATATTTCAAGAAAAGCCTCCCAACGTTTTAAGAAAAGTGTCAATGTCTCAAAGAAAAAATAACCTAACATCTAACTCATTCTTTATACTGCGTACTCTGTACAGGGTTGCAGAAGGGCTGGAGAAAAGAACTGCACACCATTGCAATTTGCACATTTAATAACTTAATTCCAGAATATTTCATAAAAATTTTGACCATGTACAAAAAACAATCAATCCACATGTATTGTCTTTTTTTGTATATTTATTCTTTTAAAACAATGATAAAATTTCTGTTTTTTTTTTTCAAGCTAAATTCCAACATAGTCACCTAGGGTACAATTTCATGAATAAGGTAGATTAAAATGAAAGACGTTTCTCGTTACCTCACCTACTAGGAAAAAAGAACGGAAGTCGTTGGAAATGAGGAGTACCATTTGTGACACTGTCCGTGAAAATTCAGTTTGATTCATTGTTTAGTGCATGAAATCATATGCACAATGATTTAATGTAGAAAACTGTGATGCACATAAAAAAACAAACAAAAAAAAGACTTACAAACTAGCTGGGTTTTCACAAACAGGGTCACATTTATATCTGACCTGTGATGTGTACTATTCTGATTAAGACAGTAGTTACTCAGACAACTTTTCTAAACAGGCAGCTTAACTTTGCTACAAAAGGCCTGAAGAATTAAAAGGGAGGATGGACCTGTGGATCCAAACAGATAGCACGTTTCCCATCTAAAAGCACTCCTTGTCAGCTCTTCTAAAGGGACATGTAATTAAATAGTAGATTTAAACCAAAGTGGAGTTTTCAGTAAACAAAGTGCACAAACATTTCTCTTACCCTGAAGAAGTTTTTCAGCACATTAAATTTGTATATATGGAAAAGATCCCGTATAGATAGTTACAGTTTTACAGCAGTTGCACAAAAACATATCTATCATCATTCAAACATTTACACACAAATGCGAGACAATTTATGAATCTTTCCTGACCGCCACCTATTTGGTCATATCTGCTTATGTATCTAGCTTCAGCAATCTGAAAATAAAGTTTAGTGTGTCCAACTCATGAATGACTTTCACACAACAGACGTATATAGCACACTGCCCGGTAGAGATGGAGTCAGTCTGGAGGAGTGCGTCACTGGTCAGAGGAAGTGTGTGTGGTGGCAGGAACATCCAGTCTGCACCCACAGCAAGCTGTTTGCAGTGCAGGCCTTCATTAAGCCACGGTCCACTGTCCCTCTGTCCAGAAAAACAGCTCTAGAGACCTGCACATATAGGAAAAGACAATTCAGGCTTGTATCACTTATAGTGACATTACTATTTTTAAAATATACCTTTTTAAAATATATATGTTCATAAAAGAGAAAAAGAACACAAAAATAAATACATGTTATTCGTGTTATATTCCATTTTGGTGTAAAATTATTTACATTTTCTCTATACATCATTGTGCACAGATTAATACTAGGCCTGCACTGGCTCTGAACAAACTTTATAGATAATTGATTGCTGGCTCCCGAATCTAAATCGTATTGAAGCAGATGCAGTGAAATACTAAACTGTTGACTATATGTTGACTAAATTGTACAGCATCATGTAGAAGCCTTTGATTTACACCTCTGGTGTTTATTCAGTGCTTCAAGCTCATACAGATGCATCTCATCTAATGATACTAGTGATTAATCACTTTGAAAAACATTACCATTAAATTTTTTTAAATCACATTTCTCCATAAATTACAGGTATATTAACTTGCACAACAAAAGAGGGCGCAATTCAGATAGTGCATAATATTGGAGATGGCATTTTTAGTGGCCTTGTTTCTTAATGCAAGCAACCAGAGGACAATTTACGACAGCATTGTTTTTTTTCTGTTTGTTTAAATTGCCTTATTAATATGACTCTCATTTGTTACTGTTGGGGCTGTTTAAATAAACTGTTTGTCTTATCATGATTAATCTATAATTAATCAATTATAGATTGTAAATGTGTTATAGTTGTTGATAAATATGTGAATTTGCAAACTCAATCCTACTATTATAAAAAAAAAATATATATATATATTTTATTTAAGTATATTATTTATGCATATTGTGTGGATATTTATGGAATTTCCTTTTTAAATAAATAATTTTAACAAAAACGTGTACAAAACATGTACCTCATAGTACTGACAGATCTTTTAGCTTAGCATATGTTAGATTAAACAAGATGTTTGTTTCTACAAAAACTAATAACTACTTTTACACTAATAACAGTGCACCCTAGAACAGTTTCACACATGGAGATGGGAGAGAGTGCACTCCTCTGCCCTCTAGAGGACACAGCTTTAATTTCTCCTGATGCACTGAGTGTTCAGTCAAACAGGTAAACAATGAGAGCACACACTGTTTTGCATCTTATAACGTCAGCCTTATGTCTATCACAATATCAAAAACAGTCTTCGCTGTAATGCCTTCAACACTTGCCTCTCTCTCGACTTGAACAGCAGCACTACGGCGTGGCGAATTTAAGGTTGTCGACCTGATTCATCTTGAGGTGGTTGTCCAGAATGTGGAAGAGCTCCTGAATGTTTGGTACATACCCTGACTGCAGCTTTGACCAAATGGGGACATCTACAATAGAGTGTGAGAAAGAAATAAATGAATGAATAAAAAATACTGGTATAGCACAAGAAATGAAAGGCATACAAAGTACAATCTAAAAGCTTCCTAAGTGCATTTCCTAGTGACGTCACTTACTGTTGAAGTGATTAAAGGGTGATTTGTTAAGTCTGTCTTAAAATAAAATTGAGGTGAATGTTACCATAAATTTTCCTGAATGCGAGTACAATGTAAGTAATCAGGGTAAAATTTCACAACCCTTATTCCACGCAGAAAAAACAACAACAACAAAAAAAAACCAAATGCCTTCCAAGTTCAGCTAAGATTCATAAGAAGCTTCTGCAGTCCATTGAGCTAAACTGAGTTGGTATCTTTCTTGGTAAGTTACAGTGTGGTTAGTACAAATTTAATGTTTTTTGTTTCCCAGAAATAGCATAGTGTGCAGAACAGGAAAATTTATTATGACCCACACCTATGACAGTGTACTAATATGCACCTCATAGGCCTTGTCATTATATATTCTCTTGGTTTAAGACATTTAATTTGAGACAGATAAAAAAAAAAACAATATACATCTTTAAGTCAGAAGTGGTTTTTTTTTTTTGTTAAATATAAACCTATACCACAGCACTGATGAATTCACAAACCGGTTTTCTATAACAGTAGAAATTAATACAATTAAAAAAATGCATACAAGTAAATTTTATAAAATTAAATATATTTCCAGACTTATTCATTAATTATTAAATGAGTTATTAAGTATGTAAGTAAAGTGATATGACCTCCCCAACCTTCAGGGAGGAGCAATCAGAATTTGGAAAAGTTGAGTACACTGTGAAAAGTATTTTAGAAACTTGAAGACAAAGAAGGAAATATTTGATAAAAGAGGATTTAAACTGAACAGAAGATGAGGAAGATCAAGACCATAAGCTGGCAGTAATGCGACATACTGGATGCCAACTGCTATAAAACAAGTAAAGTGATATGATTTGTGTAATTACAAAAACAGAACTGCTCAGAATAACTCTGGCCTAAGAGTAATAAAACACTGCTGTTATTGGAAAAAAAATTCACATTAGTGTGGGAAAAGATTTGTTCCATGACCGGAGGTCGAATTACCACTAATGTACATAACGGATGGCAAATACTGTTTACAACTGTTCTATAAATAATGACTATACCCTTTCATAAGCATGAAGATAAAAAAAAAAAAAATCAACAATATATACCATTTAATGTTATTTCAAATGCTCCTGTAGACAGGAACTGGGTCTCCAACATGTTACTGAGGAAGAAAACCATGAGACATGAGAATATCTGAAATAGAAAAGACAGTAACACAATCATAAGACACAAGCGTGCCCCACGTTTTAACAAAATAACATCAACTACTTCAAAGCACACTGTGTGTGTACAGGCATTAGAGGCATTTAATCTCTTAGCTCATGTGCGTCACTTTAAGTCTTGATATTTCACACATTTTCAGAAATAAAGAGATGTATGAAGATAGTTCCTTACTTGCTTTTCAGTCAAGGAATTTCTTACCTTGTTTTCTTGCCCCCATGACCAGACTCTTGGTGTGTCTGTTCCAAGCATTTGGAAAGGATTTTGTCCAGTGACAATCAGGGCAATTGCAAGCAGTTTAAAGTAGGAGACGAAATTTGCGATGTATCTGCAGAACGAGAAACAATAGAGCAAATGATTCAACATTTACCTGCTTGATAAGGACAGCACCAATCAACAAATTAAAACCAGAATCACTGATCATTTCACATTTAAAGTGTTTCATTGAGTTTTCCTTTAACTTGCATGTAAATTAGAGCTAAATGTCTGTGGTACTGCGTACAATGTGGTCAGATGCATTACAGTTGCAATAGTCAATATTTTAATGTTTTACTAATACAAATACGTGGAAAAGCATGAGAAAATAACATGGAACATTTCCAGAACTAGCAGATTACATAACAGGTTAGAAAACCTGATGTTCGTTCCTGAATGTATGTATGTATTTGGATGAACATCTTGTCAGTCATTTTATAGCCACACCCCCGATGCCTTTCCATATCCTCTTTGTGCATAAGGAAAAGTTTATATTTATAAATAGGTTTCTTGGTGCAGTTCAATGTATTTTAGTGGTAACTGTAGATAGCATGCAAATTTGAGCAGTCTAGTCTAGTTTGGGGGTTTGGGGGCATGTTGAAGTTTCAGGGAGCAGAGGTAAAGAAGGACTTTAAGTACTTAGGGTCAACGGTCCAGAGAAACAGAGAGTGTGGAAAGGAGGTAAAGTGGTGTGTACAGGCAGAAAAGTATATGGAGAAAAGTATCAGGTGTGTTATGTGACAAAAGAGTAGCAGCGAGAATGAAAGGAAAGGTGTACAAGACAGTGGTGAGACCAGCGATGCTCTATGGAGAGGGTAGAAAAGACAGGAGGCCGAGTTAGAGGTAGCAGAGATGAAGATGTTGAGGTTCTATTTGGGAGGCAATGTATCGAGGATGGATAGGATCAAGAATGAGTCCTTCAGAGGGACAACCCATGTTAGATGTTTTGGAGATAAAGTCAGAGATGCCAGATTGAGGAGGTTTGGACATGTTTAGAGGAGAGATTGTGAGTATATTGGTAAAAGGATGCTGAGGTTGTAACTGACAGGCAGGAGGTCTAGAGAAAGACCAAAGAGGAGATTTATAGATGCAGTGAGAGGACATGAAGTTAGTTGGTGTGAGAGAAGAGGATGCAGAGGATATGGTTAGATGGAGGTAGATGATTCGCTGTGGCGACCACTGAAAGAGAACAGCCGAAAGACAAAGAAGAAAAAGAAGTCAGGTTTGGGGGCAGAGCTTTGTGCATATAGACCTTTGGAAGTCACAACATCGGTCACAACAGTGGACGGTGGAAATACCTTAACTGGCTTATAATTTGTTATCATAATGTTGTCGGAATGACTTTTGCTATTAACAATTACTAAGGAGACAGAGGGTTGTTTAAGACGACAATGTTAGCACATATGTTTTCTTGCTGAAAGTGGTTACTCTGCTTGTTTTGCATTTGGATTTTGGCACTGGCATCTGGTAAGTTACACAATTTTTTTGGCATCCAAAGTGGGCAGGAACACAACACAGATGTGACGTCAGGTACAAATGGTCTATGGGTGTAAAGAGGAGAGGGTTCACAGAGAAACCTTTCTTGCTCTTTTCTTCTCTCGTGTTTAATGGCGGCTCACAGACCAAGTAGGTTCATACTGCCACCTGCAGTATCTGAGGGTGTAAATACGCAAGCGTTGCCGAGAACGGGGCAAAAAGAGCAATATGAAGACTAACTTGTTGATGAGTTTGGGAGGGTAATTCTCTCCCTCAATTCGGATGTCCGGGTACAGCTGGCTGATAGACCGGGAGTACTCCTGGAACACCTTACTGTACCCTCAGGAAATACTGAAAAACAAATAATCAGATGTCAGCATTACGTTATTACAAAACACTCCTTAAAGCATTACAGTCACTATTGAACACCATTTTGCCTGCGAATCTAAGCTGTCGAGGGAGCCAGTTAGCATATTTAACATGTAAGGTTGTCTTCAACGTATTTTTTTTCTTTCACTGACATTTCTATGCTAATCCTTTAAGCAAAACCTTACAAAGAAACATATAAATATGTTTAAGTACTAGAACTAGTACATAAAATAAGCCTTAAGCGAGGTCTCTCAGGCTCAATCCCAAATGGCTTCCTACTTCCTGTACAAGCACACCACACAGGGGAGGAAACAATGGCGACTATACACTAGGAAGTGTTTTAGAATTTACACAGAGAGTCATTTGGGACACAGCCTCCATATTCACTGACAAAGTGAGAAACAGCTATGCTTTTTAAAGACGGACTTTATATTGAAAATGTACACGAGATAAAACACAATGCTCTGACCAGTACTGGAACTTCAGCGCCGGTCCTGTGTAGAATTTCGGCTTGCTCTGCCTCTGGGTGCTGCTCTCCGGCTCCGGGAAGCCGCTGGACGCCATGCTGCTCTTCGCGGCCTGCTTCTCCAGCTGCTCAGTGGCAGTCCGGCCCAGGTAAATATCTCTGACTGTCACCGCCGTGAACAGCAACAGAGCCGTCAATATACCCGTGTGGCTATACTCAGCCATGTCAATGCGGAACAGGCGACGGGACCTGCATACAACGCAACGCCCCGGTCATTAACGGCACTAACAGGTTCACTGCAGGCTCTGTGCCGTCTCTTACCGGGTTGCCAGATATGAGGAGCTTTTTAAATCCTTGAATTTCTTTCCTCAGATTTGTTAATTGCTAGTCATTATTGGTTAGTTACAAATTAATACCGTACAGTGGGAACCTAAAGATATTATGTAAGCAATAACACATGACAGAATGTGCTCTTATGCCAAATTTATGGACAGCTATCCCAAAGTGCATTGCTGTCATATAACAGCTTGGTCTGAAGCGTGTTATTCCTCTTATACCACATTGACTGTTCAAAAGCATTATTTAATTCATTACCGTTTGAAATTGTATGCATTTTCATTTTTTTATAGTTAATTGTGTGGAATGTCCATGAAACAGATATTATTATCATTTGTTAAGGCAGCCCCAACAGTGTCAGATTTTTTCAAGACATAAGAAAGTTGAGATAAGTTTGTCGAGTTATCAAGAAACCAGGAAGCAGAAAGTTTTCAGTCCTGAACAGTCTTCATTGTTGGAAAACGTATTCACAACACTAACCCTTGAGACTCTTTCTATAAATATAAACATTGTTTTTGTTAAAAAAAAACACCTTTATATATCAAGTCAAGTCAATTTTATTTATATAGCGCTTTTAACAATTGACATTGTCGCAAAGCAGCTTTACACAATAAAAAGAAGTAAGTGTGTATGCAATGTGTATGAATCAAAATGATAAGATTGTCCCTGATGAGCAAGCCGAGGGCGACGGTGGCAAGGAAAAACTCCCTGGGATGGTAATAGGAAGAAACCTTGAGAGGAACCAGACTCAACAGGGAACCCATCCTCATCTGGGTGATAACGGATAGCAGGGATTGATCAACTTAATAATGTGTACTGGAAGTTCAGTGTAACAGGGGATGTGTTAAAATTAAAATTAAAAGGAGTCCAGTTTGTTCCTGGAGGCTCAGGTAGACTGTAGGAGATTCCAGTCCTGAGCTATCGAACAACTGAAGTCACAGGTCCCCAGAGCATCAATCAATGTTAGGACAGTCTTAATGGAAACCATCCCCAGCCACCATACAAATCCAGGCAGACCACACGGGGCATGCATGCGACGAGATCTCCAACCAGAAGCAGGACTCCAGGACGGGTTAGACGGGTCCAGAGGGAAGAGGGGTCTGGATCACTGGCAACTCAGGAGTGAAC
>JAAGKR010002758.1:18048-86804 GCA_011419295.1 Clarias macrocephalus
GCGACGGGACCTGCATACAACGCAACGCCCCGGTCATTAACGGCACTAACAGGTTCACTGCAGGCTCTGTGCCGTCTCTTACCGGGTTGCCAGATATGCGGAGCTTTTTAAATCCTTGAATTTCTTTCCTCAGATTTGTTAATTGCTAGTCATTATTGGTTAGTTACAAAT
Source organism: Clarias macrocephalus (assembly GCA_011419295.1). Taxonomy (NCBI): domain Eukaryota; kingdom Metazoa; phylum Chordata; class Actinopteri; order Siluriformes; family Clariidae; genus Clarias; species Clarias macrocephalus. The sequence continues at coordinate 18,220 of JAAGKR010002758.1, forward strand.
TAATACCGTACAGTGGGAACCTAAAGATATTATGTAAGCAATAACACATGACAGAATGTGCTCTTATGCCAAATTTATGGACAGCTATCCCAAAGTGCATTGCTGTCATATAACAGCTTGGTCTGAAGCGTGTTATTCCTCTTATACCACATTGACTGTTCAAAAGCATTATTTAATTCATTACCGTTTGAAATTGTATGCATTTTCATTTTTTTATAGTTAATTGTGTGGAATGTCCATGAAACAGATATTATTATCATTTGTTAAGGCAGCCCCAACAGTGTCAGATTTTTTCAAGACATAAGAAAGTTGAGATAAGTTTGTCGAGTTATCAAGAAACCAGGAAGCAGAAAGTTTTCAGTCCTGAACAGTCTTCATTGTTGGAAAACGTATTCACCTTGAGAGGAACCAGACTCAACAGGGAACCCATCCTCATCTGGGTGATAACGGATAGCAGGGATTGATCAGCATAATAATGTGTACTGGAAGTTCAGTGTAACAGGAGATGTGTTAAAATTAAAATTAAAAGGAGTCCAGTTTGTTCCTGGAGGCTCAGGTAGACTGTAGGAGATTCCAGTCCTGAGCTATCGAACAACTGAAGTCACAGGTCCCCAGAGCATCAATCAATGTTAGGACAGTCTTAATGGAAACCATCCCCAGCCACCATACAAATCCAGGCAGACCACACGGGGCATGCATGCGACGAGATCTCCAACCAGAAGCAGGACTCCAGGACGGTTAGACGGGTCCAGAGGGAAGAGGGGTCTGGATCACTGGCAACTCAGGAGTGAACATGTATAGCTCGACAGAGAGACAGAGAGATGGAAAGGAGAGAGGGAGAGAGAGAGGGAGAGAGAGAGAGAGAGCAGAAAAGGAGAGAACAGAAAATGAGGAGAGATGGCAGTTAGGTATGGTCACAGTCAACATGTATAAGGTGAATGTATATTAGTGCAAAGTGCAAGCAGGGACTCCGGCAGGACTAACTATAACAGCATAACTAAAAGGGAGAGCCAGAAGGAAACACAAACATGAGGGCTCCCTGAGATATAAAGCAACCAATCACCTCACCGTCAACAAACCTGAGTGAACAATGAGAGTGGGGAGGACAGCATCTAAACATACCAGTTCACCAGAATACTCTACGTCCATGAGTTCCCCAGATCTGCTCCGTTACCTGAGTCTAATCTATTTACAAAAATGCTTGGCTAAATAAATAAGTTTTTAGCCTAGACTTAAACACTGAGACTGTGTCTGAGTCCCGAACATTAATAGGAAGACTATTCCATAACTTTGGGGCTTTGTAAGAAAAAGCTCTGCCCCCTGCTGTAGTTTTAATAATACGTGGTACTGACAGGCAGCCTGCATTCTTTGATCGGAGAAGGCGTGGCGGATCGTAAGACACTAACAGTTCACTCAAATCCAGTGGCGCGAGCCCATTTAATGCTTTAAATGTCAAAAGTAGTATCTTAAAATCGATGCGAAATTTCACAGGGAGCCAATGCAGTGTGGATAAGATAGGGGTGATGTGCTCGTATCTTCTGGTTCTAGTGAGGACTCTCGCTGCTGCATTCTATACTAACTGAAGCTTGTTTATACACCTAGTTGAACAACCAGACAGTAAGGCGTTACAATAGTCCAACCTAGAGGTGATAAAGGAATGAACTAATTTTTCTGCATCACTTAGTGCCAATATGTTTCTTATCTTGGCAATATTTCTAAGGTGAAAGAATGCTATCCTGGTAATATTATCTACATGTGCTTCAAACGAAAGACTGAAATCTATAATCACACCAAGGTCTTTTACTGTTGCACTTGATGGAACAGAAAGGCCATCTAAAGTTACAGTGTGATCAGAAAGCCTACTTCTAGCTACTTGTGGTCCTATGACCAGAACTTCTGTCTTATCAGGATTAAGCAGAAGAAAATTAATTAACATCCAATCTCTTATGGTTTTTTTGGTTTTTCTCATCTGGTTTTGCTGAGACATATAATTGTGTGTCATCAGCATAACAATGAAAACTAATACCATATTTACGAATTATGTTGCCCAGAGGAAGCATGTAAAGAGAAAAAAGCAGTGGGCCTAAAACTGAGCCCTGTGGAACACCAAACTCCACTTGAGAACATGAGGAATGGTCACCATCTAAATCTACAAACTGATAACGGTCAGTCAAATAGGATCTGAGCCACAAGAGGGCAGTTCCCTTAATTCCTACTACCTTTTCCAATCTGTGAAGGAGAATACTATGATCAATGGTGTCAAAAGCTGCACTGAGGTCCAGTAGCACAAGTATAGTGACGCAACCCTGATCAGAGGCCCATAGGAGGTCGTTTACTACTTTAACAAGTGCTGTCTCTGTGCTGTGATGAGGCCTAAATCCTGATTGATATAGTTCATTAATGCTATTTCTATGTAGATGTGAACATGGCTGCTGTGATACTACCTTTTCCAAAATCTTGGAGATAAAGGGAAGGTTTGATATCGGCCTGTAATTAGAAAGCAGACAGGGGTCAAGGTCAGGTTTCTTGATTAGCGGTTTAATAACGGCTTTAATATATCACCTTAATATTTGCATGTTATACTGTATATATAAAGAAATCAGTATATTACATGAAAGACAAGTTTTCAGATAAAAAAAAAAGGAAAAACTAATGTAAGTTCCTGGGTTTTGCATGAAAAGAAGCAAGTGTGACAAAGTTACCAGAACAACTCTTGCATATTCTTCAGCATGATCAGCAAAACATTCCAGCTTTTTTACTTACAGTGCTGTGCAAATGTCTTAGAAACATACAAAAAAAATAAGAGAAGATGCTTTTCAAAACATTTCTACATAAAACATTCTACAGTACTAAATAGTACTAAAATAAACTGCCAATATTTGGTGTAAAAGCTCTTTGATTGAAAATAATGAGTAGTGCTAGATACTGACTTGTGCATTTTTATAAGTAAAACTCATGTTTTAATAAAACAATTTAGTCCCTGGTAACGTGCTGTGGTTATGAGTGGAATAAAACACTTCCATTATTGCAAAAATAACTTCAATGTGATAACCAACCTTGCTGTTGCTTATTTTGGCTATATAAAAATATCTTGAATGATTTGTACCTCATTAAATAGAATAATTGTATAATACAGGATGTATCCCAAGTACTAGTGAAAGAACTAGAAAGAACATCCTTAGTATTCTTTCTAACAAGTAATGGATATTGATTTGCTTGATCAGCAGATATAAATAATGCATCACAAATACTATAGATGCTGGAAAAGAGATAATGCTATAACTCCAAACATAAAACACACTCAGCTATGCAGAAGGCACAATAACTATGACCTCAAGCTATGTGTTACACATAGAAATGATAACATAACATATTAGAACAAGTGTATGAATATAAACTTGTGAAAACTCTCAGAGCTAAGGTTATAGAACAGACACATTGTGATCAATAAGTTTTGAAAATTTGTGTGTTGTGTTCTAAGTCAATCACCATTCATTCATAACACTTATGCTATTTAGGGTTACTGTGGGTCTGGAGCATATCCCAAGAACACACACACACACACACACACACACACACATACACACACCACTCAGTCATACACTATGGGAGATAAAAAAATAAAAAAAACCCCGGCACATCCATCCTGTTTTTACGATTAAATCGCGGACGTGGCAACCCTCCTCCTTAACCTCAGGCGAAAGTTCCGGATAAACAAGTTTCAAAATATGAGCCCTGGTAGGTCGCTTAACAGTGACGCCCTCTGCTGGTGACAAGGTAGAAGAGCTAATTGCTTCATCCTGTTTGGGTTTAAAAGAATCTATAAGCTTGTAAAATTTAATGTATTTTTAAGTCAAAATTACAATCAGAACATTACGTTTTATTCCTCAATTTCATCTTTGGCAATTACAGACTCAGTGGTCTATAAATAGTCACAAGTAGGAGCAGGTATGTGTATTTAGTTCACCTCTAGGCATGAACCATTTAGGCAGGTTGGAGGAAACTGAAAAACCCGGATGAAGCCCACAAAGAAAACGTAAAACATGTGAGGACAAGGTATAACCGAGAACACTGTCTCTGAGCCACTGTGAAATCTATGTGAAATCACGACCTTAAAGCAAATGTCAATTATCCTTGTTTATTTATTTATTTATGTATGTATGTATGTATGTATGTATGTATGTATGTATGTATGTATGTATTTAATTATTTATATATCATTCTTACCCTTGACATGCACTTGAAGACAGCAAATGTTTCAAATCAAAAGGCATATTTCCCTTGGACAGTGTGTCCAAAGTATTCTTATAAGCTGGTAAGCCTTGTTAGCTCAATATAGTTGCTGGGTTTAAACAGTGGCCAAATTGTAAAGTTTTAGGATGAATTAAAAGAAGTATAGCTTGATGTGTTCACCACATCTCAGTAAGTTTACTGCCCAGTGTTCCAAAACGGGAGAAAGGGACACACATGGACTCAAAAGAGTTCCATTGGACACAAGCTGTATTAGTCAGACCATAGGAAGTGACACCATATAAGGATTCAGAAAGCGCAATAAGGACTTGTTTTTGGGCATAGAGGCATGGGAACGTTCACATCATATAACAAAAACATACACTACTCAAATATAGGACAAATGAAATGTGGATCACAATGACTTGACAGTTTTTGGATGGCAATGAACAAATTTCTCTACAGCACCACCTGGTGACGACCACCTGGTACTGTAGTATTCCTTTATTATTCCTACAATAATACACTTAATAAGCACTTTATTAAGAACAGTATACTAATAATAGGTAGGGCCTATCTTTGCTCCTAAAACGGCATTAATTGTGTGCCATGGATTCAACAAGATATTTAAAACATCGTTTTGAGATTCCACGAAGATTGTATGACACTATTCTTGCTTTTTTTTTTCAGGTGCATTTTCATGCTAGGAATCTCCTTTTCAGTCAGCAAATGGGTGACTACAATATTTTGGATGTAATAAAAAAAAAGAAAAGAAAAATTAACTACAGCACCACCTAGTGACGATCACCTGTAACTGTAATCTACACTCCTTAAATCATAATGACTAAAGGCATGTTTTACCTCCAGGATGCATTCAGACTTCCAACTATTTTGTGATCTGTATGTTTTATTTTTAGCACTGTCACAAGAAATCAGCACCACATATTAAATATATTTGAAGATTTAATTTAGAGCTCGGAACTAGACAGGAACACATCGCTTTGCAAATGCTGTTGTCTGAAAAACATGACAAATCATGAAGACAAACACAATGCATCATAGAGAACGCACAGGAAACACTGCACAGTGCACAGGAACACAGTCTGGCTGAGATTATACACATTGGTGCAGCCATCACTTTAAAATGTCCACACTAACAGTACTGTACCTTAATCCAGGAACATTTCCTTGATCACACAGACACACACACACAAAAAAAAACCCTCATCTTTGTTGGAGAAACTTTTTTAAAATACATTTTTGTGATTGGTACAAATCATAGGGAATATTTTTTTTGTAACAGTGTGAACCAGACAGTGCAATGTTTATATTAATGTGATTCTTTTTACAGATGTTATCGATTGGAACTTGCATGGTGGAAGCTCCACATAAATGTGTATAAGAGAAAACACAACATGCTGGTAAGTAAATGGCTGTAAACTCCTATAACCTATATAACTGACACGTGATGTTCCAGACCATTAAATATAAATGAAAGAATGTAAGACATGTCATCCTTAAATGAATAAAACAAGTTAGTCGCTGGTAATGTGCTGTGGTATCATTGTAATAAAACACTTCCAGTTGCACACAACACAATACACCTCCCTTCTGTTGATTATTTTGCTACAAAAGCATGTCTTGAGTGATTAATTCCTTATTAAATAGAATAATTGTATAATATGGGATGTATCCCAGTACTAGTGTTTGTAAGAACATTATTAGCGTCCATTCTAACAAGTGATGGATATTGAGTTGCTTGGTCAGCAGGTAATGCAAATAATGCATCACACATACTATGGTTGAAAAGAGATAACACTATTGCTCCAAGCTTAAAACACACTCAGCAATAACTATGACCCCAAGCTATGTGTTACACATAACACGTTTAACTTTACTTTGAGTGAACAATTAACATATAACATTTGTACACAGTTGTTTTACATGTAAAGAAACAAATTTCTCAACTTTAAAACTGACAAATGCTGATTCAAGTACACACAATCCTATTAAAAAAAAGAAAGAAAAAAGAACACCATAAGACTGTCTTCTTAGAATGGAAGTTCATTCTGTAACATCTTGGCTCTGTTTCTTAAAATGACTGCTGTTTTAGTAATTAATTGGATGAGTTTGCGCATTTACCACTTTGGATAAATATTTGGATGTTAGATTAGAGTTATTTTTTCTATCCCTTTCATATATGGCTAAATGTTTTTGGTCACACATTTGGAATCATTGAATACTACGAAATATTAATAGGATGTGACATGACACATTGACTGTTAGCTTGGATCGTGATCATATTGCTCATATCTCTGCATATGATCCTGTCCAAGGCATGCGCTGATGTGGAATTTCAGCATCTCATTTCCTCCCAATTATCTCAAGCGTTTGCTATCCTAGTATTTTTTCCTTATGTTGGCTCACGCTTTCGGCATGCAGGGTAATCATCATTGAAAACACAACATGCAAATATTCAGGATGACTACTACTTCCACTGTTGTGCGAATGCAAAGAACTGTTAAACATCGATATGAGCCGTATTAATAAAGCATTTAAACACCTGCATGGCCTCCATAACCCCCCCCAAACCGCCCCACCCCCCTCCCCTGCAATCAAATACATAGCTTATGTAAAACCTAATTAAGACCAATAAATAAGTTTATATTCATTTCACGAGTGCAAACAGATTAATAAATAATTATGTGTGGAGCGATACATCATATGCCTTATTGCAGTCAATAATCTCTCGAGCTGATTGGTGCTGGGAGATGAATCTGTAATAGCGATAAAACAAATGAAAACACATGGATATCACTGAACTTAAATATCTATTCTCAAGTATTAGCTGAAATGTTACCAATAAAAATGAATGTACAAAAAATCAAACACTACATGGCAGTGTAGTTTGTGGATAACACGGTCTCTAGGTGACAATGTAATTGGTGAGATAAAACAGACAAGCTACACGGGAACAAACAGACAATCCAAAGCCTCAATGTAAAATGTCATTAGTTGCAGGCACATGTTTTTTTGCAGCTATCAACATTAGTCTCAGTTGGTGTGGAAAACAGGATTAAGATTATTCTAGGCTTCACAGGTCTTCAGCATGGACAGCTAGTCTTGGGATTAGGTTCTTGGTTGAGCCTCACCCTCCCATCCTCTCTCTCTACATTCCTATAGATAAGAGATTTTTGGGCTTTCAAACGACATGCCAGACACATGAAAATAGAGTCCACATTCTGGCTCTCCTTGGGGTCTTTGGCAGATGTCTCAAACAGCAGCATGTTGTGCGCATCAGCAAATTTAAGCGCCATGTTGGACGGGACCTGGATTTGGTCCACTAGGTCGCACTTGTTACCGACCAGGACGCGGGGCACTGAGGCAGACACGCGATGCCCGTTGCACTCCTGGATCCATGTCTTCAGGTTCTCGAACGAGGCCATTTTGGTGACATCATAGACGAAGACAACAGCGTGCACGTTGCGGTAGTAGTGTTCCACCATGCTTTTGCGGAAGCGTTCCTGCCCGGCCGTATCCCATACCTGAACCTGAACACACAACCATGATGAAAGAACAGAAACTCTGTGTGAATAGTAGCTCAAGAGAATTCATTCGTTCATTTATTCATGCATTCATCTTTAGTAAATGCTTGGCATGGAGAAGGCATCAGTGGATCTGGAATCTTTCCCAGGGACACTGAGCATAATGAGGGACGTTCAGTTCACTACTGGTCACCATACGTATACTTTCACAGACATTGACACCTAGAACAGGTTATACCAAGTCCCTTACTAAATCGGAGAACCTGAAGGAAACCCATAAACATGCCAATATAAGACAATAAGCTGAGTTTAACTTTTCAAAGCATGATGGTTGTGTGCCAAATAATATGCACATGTGGTATATGAGTTAAAGTTTCAGTTGCTATAGTTACCGTTACAGCATCTACCATTATAGTATTATTGCTAGTATTATATGTACAAATTACTAAAGTGGCAAAATAGTGAAGCAGCATATAGTCTTCCTGCCAGCATCACTGGTTCCTTTCTTAGCTTGAGTTACCCTTTTTGCAGAGCTTCCCATGTTCTCCCGGTATCTGATTGGTTCTCTTTGATTTATTTCTAACTCAGAAAAACATCCTGGATACCGATTGGCTGATTGCCCACTCGTGTCACAAGATGAGAAAAGCAGTGCAAAATGTATATACTGTGGAAATGCCATGTAGTGTGTATCCCCTTTACGTCAAAGGATATCCTCTGTATCCATCACAACTTTTGACCAAAATGAAATGGTTACTGGACACAAATGAATTAATACACGAATCGATGTAATTTCTCATGCTGACTCAAGCTGTGACACATCAGGACATCAGCAATGACCTGATGGCAACCTAAATCGATAAATCACCTCATGCATTCTGTGAAATATTCTGTGAAAGTGATACAGTATCATATAGTATAACCTATAGTATACGAGTATCAGCGCCTATTTTAATGTGTAATTTTGTGAGGTATGCGGGTTTGGATGTACACGATTTTCCGAGTTTCATAAATGTTAAGGGACACTAGGGAGCAACAGAGATTGCTCAATGACTGGTATCATTGTTGGACTTTCGGCTTCTCCCATCGTGAGGCGTCGCCACAGCGGACCATCAGACCAGCACACAACTTGGCACAGGCTTTACGCCGGATGCCCTTCTTGACGCAACCTTCTTGACGTTTTTATCCCGGCTTGGGACAGGCACTGGATCCAGCGGCTGGGGTTTGAACACTGGGAGGAAATCGAACCCGGGCCTTCCGCATGGCAGGCGTAAACCTACCACTGAGCCACCAGTTCTGCTCACTGACTGTAATCAATGTGTAAAAAACATCATACTGGGAATACATTGCTATGCATTTTGATTGTGGTATATTAAAACCTATGATATTAGTGAATCCATCCTGTAACATGGTTTAAGAGAGGACAGAGAGGCTATTTGTGAACGCGCTTCTTTGAGCACAAACAACAATCAATTATTCAGGAGCATGACACGAATCTCAGTGTAAACATAAAGGGAAGAATCAGACACACTTCCCGGAAGCGCACATCCAGTTTATTGCCCTGATCTGAAACGTGACATGATCTGTGAATGTATCTGTTTCTTTCTTTTTATTTTTTCCATGACCCACCTTTATTCTCTCACCCTCGATTTCGACCGCCTTCTCCCTGAAATCCACTCCGATCGTGGCCTCCGTCTTGGCCGGAAAGGAGCCGCCGGTGAAGCGGAACGTTAAGCACGTCTTACCCACGTTCGAGTCGCCGATCACGATTATTTTAAAGATTCGCGTTTGCACGCTGCGCTCGAGAGACGTGCTCAGGTCCAGGGAGTTGGACGCGAGACCGGCTTCTTCTCCGCGCCCGTGCGCTTCGTTCGCCATCGCGGCGAAGTGATGCTCGCCCACACTGGTACGCACGCGCGCTGCGCACGCACGCACGCACTCGAGTGCTCGTGCACGGCCGCTCTTCTGCTTGGAATGGAGGAAAGCGTTTGGTTTTGCACTCTTGAGTATTTAACTCAGGCAACTGCATGAGCATTAGTGCAGTGACGCACAGCTGATTATATCCCTATGTTTAGGACACAGTTTGTTAAGCCTGGTCCTGGAGGACGCCCCCCTCTGTCTTACACATGTTTTGAATCAGGTGTGTTAGGAGCAGGGCAAACAATAAAATGTTGCAAACAGGACAATGGGTCCTCAAGAAGCAGGGATGAGAACAAGTGCTGTTTTCAAATTGTTCAATGCAGTGTGGTTCATATTTACATTTTACATTTACCTTTATGGCCTTTGGCAGACACCCTTTTCCTGAGTGACTTATATTTTCATCTCATTATACATCCGAGCCGGTGAGGGTTAAAAGCCTTGCTCAAGGGTCCAACAGCGGCAATTTGGTGGTGCTGGGTTTTGAACCTGGTACAGTCCGATCAGTAGTATTTTGTCCTATTTTTGCATGTTATTTGTGCCTGTATATGAATGGATATATGGTACAAGTCAAAAGTTTGGACACACCAGTCAAAAGTTTGGTCACAACTTCGGATTTATTTTTCTACATTCTAAAACAATACTGGTTTTTTATTTTTATTTTTTTTTTTTAACTACGAATAACACACACAGCAGCTGCTACTTGAAGACACGAAGGTCAGCTGTTCTGGAATAGTATTGTCAAGTGCATTTAAAAAATCCATCAAGCACTGGGGCTCTCATGAAGACCATCCCTGGAAAGCAAGACCAAAACTTACCTCCGCTGCAGAGGAAAAGTTCATTTAGAGTTACCAGCCTCCAAAATCAACTGAATTGGCTTTATCTGTAGGTCCTTATACAGTACTTTAGCTATTTAACCAAAATGCTTACAATTATAAATATAATGTTTGAACATAATATACATGAAATGCACAGAAATAAGTAACATTCAAGAGTTGGTATGACAGCATTTACTTAAAGGGTGACAGTTGCCACCCATGAGACCGCCTCTCTAATTACGATCAGTCATTTCTGCTTGGAACACTTCTGATGTCTGATAAATATTGTAAATATTAATCATGCTCTACGTGATGATAGTACAGTACTAGATAAGGCAGCTCAGGCTAGCTGGCAAAAATGACAAGAAAATTTATATAATTAAATCACAATAGCAGTAATAAAACATACAATTTCACAAAAAGCGGAACATTAACTCAGTTACTGGTTTTAGGCTACACTTCAATTTATTCATTTAGGGTTATTAAAAATGTGTCCATCCAAAAACTTTTCTTTAGGCAGTAGCAGTAATTCTGCTACAGCATTTGCTGTTTGTGTCTAGTTGTGTCAGAACAATGGTAACATTTGTGCCTACAAGGCTCTCTTTTTACTCCACCAGTGAAAGGCTGTGTTGTTGTAGATGGTTTACATCCTGAGGCTAATTATTAGACATACATTTACATTGCATAAAAGCAGCAGAAAATATTCAAATGAAATCTATTGTAGCATATAAAAATATAGATTTATGAATCTTTTTTTATTTTCTAAATATTTATGTATAACGGTTTAACTGTCCATAAATTAAGTACAAAAACATTTTTTATAATAAACAAATGGGTTCTCTAGAAGATTAGTATGTTGATTCCCAACCCAAGGCTGCAACAATACTTGTTAGTCTTTTAAGAAAAAAGAAGGATAATGCCCATTTGTGATTTGCTAAGAAATTCCAGGAACAGTAAATGCAGCATTCTATTTACACTGGTTTACAAGAATACAGTGTCCACGTCTTAAACAAATTTAATTAACACATATTTAACACATATTTTCTTAATTTAACACATATTTTCTCCTTCACATGTTCAGTTCACTTGAAGGTATGTCGCTTTAAAGTCCATCCCCAAGGCATTTTTGGCATTACACTTATAAATTCCAGAGTTCATAAGGCTAGGCTCCTGTATGACCAAACTACCATCCTCTGTCATGTAACTTCCACCCAATGAAGTGAAGCGATTATTAGCCACAAGTGTGGTCCGCCCAGGGAGAGTCCATGAAATGTCTGGTTTAGGAGTGCCAGTAGCAATGCATTTGAGTGTTACTGGAGACCCCTTAGCAACTCTTATTATGGAAGGGGGTGCATTAGTGATCTGTGGTGGGAGTACCATAATAGTCACAGGATAAGACAGTGTTGATGATCCAAATGTGTTAGTAGCTTTGCAAATGTATGTACCCCTATCAGATTTAGCAGTTTCTCTTAGCTGAAGGGTTCCATTTGATAAGAAGGTGACTCGTCCAATAACCTGAGGCCTGTCCAATACTAATCCATTTGGAAGAGTCCATGTGATCGTTGCTTGGGGCCAGCCTTCCACTGTGCATGGCATGATTAGTATCTGTCCAAATGAAATCTTCATAGGTGTAGGTGTCCCTCGAATTTGAGGCTTCCTTCCAGGTTCTAAAGCATAGCGTTTCTCTGCTTGTCCTGCAACATTTTTGGCCAAACAACGATAAACACCTTTGTCACTGGGCACTGGCCGAATAATATGCAAACTGCTATTTTCCAAAGAGTGAATAAACCTCTTTAGACTCATTCCTGGAACCAGCACTGTACTGTTGGGCAAAATCCAGACAACATCTGGCTTGGGTTTCCCTATAACTTGGCACTGTAAAATGATGTCATCTCCGTCAGGTTTGAGGGATAATACCTCAATATTTGGAATAAGAAAGCTGGGTTTTTCAGCAAGTGAGGCGACTTCAAGGTCAATTGCTAGACTGGCCTCTCCCAAGTAATTTCTGGCCAAACACAAAAACTTTCCTTCGTCAGTTTTCCGGATGCCTCGCAATTCAAGAGTACCATTCTTATGGACTTGGAATCTACCTCCAACATAAGGTGTAGGCAGGGACATGCCAAAAGATGTTGTCCATGTTATCTGAGGCTCGGGCTTGCCCTCGGCTTTGCAGTGCATCAAAACAGTCTGATAGGAAACTGCCAAAATTCTACTGTCAGTTCGTCCACCTTTTCCATTGATATATGGCTCACTGACCTCAACTTTGAGCTTCACATTCTTAATGTCATCACCAGCTGGGTTCCTTGCAACACAAGTATACTTTCCCTGGTCTGCCAAAGTGACCTTATTAATGATCAGTGTTCCATCTTGGAGTATTTGATGGTTGACTGAGGAAAAACTTATCATTTCATTGTTTGGTGAAATCCAGATAATTGTAGGTGGAGGTTCACCGGTCGCATCACACTTCAGCTGGGCTGACTGGCCAAGAAGAAAATGAAGAGACACCTGGTCTTTAGAATAAATTCGCGGTGAATCTTGTACAACTTGGACACTCACTTTCATTGCGTCCTCTCCCAGTGTATTCTTTGCATAGCATGTGTAATCGCCCTCATCACTTTTTCCCATTTGTGGCAACAAGAGTGTTCCATTGTCAAATATGATATATCGGCGATTGCGAGTTCCACTGTCATCAGATTGGAGAGCATTGTTTATCATTGTGCCATCAGGGAGACTCCAAGACACTTCAGGGTCTGGAAGACCTGAAGCTACACAGTCCACAAGGAAGTTCTCTCCGTTTGTAACTTTCTTCTGATGACTGCCCATGTTTTCTATTTTAGGTGGCTTCATCAGGACCTCAAGGTCAAATAATTCAATCTCCTCACCATTGGGCCTTTGATACATGCACAAGTAACTCCCATGATCTTTTTCAGTCAGTTGCAGGATCCTGAGTGTGCCATTAGGGAAAGCATTGATGTGTCTGTAAGGACTAGAAGAAAATCAGAAATCAGAAATCAGAAAGAATGTTAACATGTAAAATGCTAAAATTAAAAAATATGTCAATCTGATACATGGATTGTTTCAAGTTTTGGGATGTGAAGTTTAACTAAGTTCATAAAATATTGAAATTCCTGTGTGCCACATCATTATTGTTTTGTCTGGATCAGCAACATTTATTTGGGTTTCCTGTCTGACACCACAGATGGTTTAATGTTTTCAGACGTTGTTTGAATTACAGTAGTGATGAATAGATCTCTCGCTATATAAGAGTCAGGTGTGTTTTTAATTATCTCACACCAGCTGTGTTTTGTAAAGGATTGTGCCTCCTATCGTGGCTGTCTTGGCCCATGGCTGTATAAGTAGTTATGTAGAAAACCATATTGAAATCGAATCACAGTATAATGTAAATTTAAACTCCAAAAGATGTGTTTGCAATGTATACCTGTAGCGATGTTCCAGCAGGGTTTTTGATGGCAGCCTCCAGACTGTACCTCTGTGGTAGTCAGCTGACTCAGGGCAGTGTAGGAAAACTGTAGCGCCATACATAGCTGAAACACTATGTTGCTGAGATGGCCCTTTCCAAGGTCCTGGGGATTCTTGCCTGATATCCAGCTTCACCACTCTTTGAGCCAACCCAACCACATTTGTGGCTGAACACTCATATATTCCTGCATCCACAGGAACAATACTTTTGATATAGAGTGTACCATTGGGGAACATAAAGAGACGCCTTCCAATGAACTGTGTAGGTTTCAGTTGTGAACCATCAGGAAGAATCCACTTAAGAAGTGGCTCAGGTTCTCCCTTAGCCGTGCAGTGTACATAGATACTTCTTCCAGTGTTAATATATACATCCTCAGAAGACACTTCTTTAATTGTTGGTGGCAGTGCAGCAACATGTACCTGATAGGTCAGAGTGTCAGCACCTGCTGCATTACTAGCAATGCACTTGTAGTTGCCTTTAATGGAAAAGTTTGCTGAGTGAATGCTGAGTGTTCCATTAGGAAAAAGGGAGATTGGTCTGTCAAGAGGCATCGACTCCCGCACAATAATCCTGTCTGGAAGAATCCAGGAGACCTGAGCCTGGGGCTTACCTGTTGCAATGCAGTCCAAACTGATTGGTTTCCCCAAGTACACAGAGACATCTCTGTATTTGGGGCCTTCTATTTTAGGAGGTTCTGTCTGTACAGTAAGAGTGACCACCATACGATCTGAGCCAAATTTGTTCTGTGCAGTACAAAGGTACTGACCTCTGTCCTGCAGCTGTACATTTTTTATAACAAAGGAGCCATTTGGAAGAACCTCAAACCGTTGTCCATGTTTGGTGCTGGCTTGAATTGTAGCACCTGTATTAAAAATATATAAAGGGTAATTAAGAATATCTATGTCTGTACAAATATTTGCATTCTAAGTAGACATCATTTAAAATAGATTGTATCATGCATCTAAGTTTCATTTTATTTCTTAGTCTCCCAAAACAGCAGATTTTTCTTGGTATAAATAAAGTATTGCATTCATCCTTCTTTTTAATATCTGTACCAAATATTCTGTGTAGGGGTGTGGGGGCCTGGGCCCCCACAGAAGAAAGGGTACAACCTAAATGGGACACCAAACCATCACAGGGCACAAGCAGACACACTCACACATTCAATCAAGCACACTACGGGCAATTTAGGATGCCAGTCAACCTAGACTCTCTGTTTTTGGACTTAGGAGAAAGCCAAACTATCCAAACGTAACCCACCAAGTACAGGGAGAATATGCAAACTCCATAGCAGGTATTCTTTAATAATAAACACCACCCATTATGGTGCTTTTGTGTTTAGTTTATAAACACTGACATGAATAATGTGTTTAAATATATACAGTACTATATATAATGGGTCTGTGCATTGGATCTTTATACACTTAATTCTGACTCACTCACTCATCATCTATACCGCTTTATCCTGTATTCAGGAGACTTAGGACACGATGCGGCGTACACCCTGGACAGGGTGCCAATCAGTTGCAGGGCACACACATACACACACTCAAATACTCATTCACATACTACAGGCAATTTAAAAATGACAATTAGCCTAATCTGCAGGTCTTTGGATGAAACCGGAGTACCTGGAGAAAACCCACCAAGCATGGGGAGAACATTTAATTCAAATATTGCAAATGTAGGAAGTATTTTTCTGCTTTGCAATTTTATGAAAAAAACAGTAGTCTAATATATGAATAAAAAAGCATATACTTTTTGGCATAGACTATGTATTGTCTACAATACAGGGCCAAAAGCATGTGGACATCTGACCATCACTTCCATATGTGGGCCTCCACCAAGCTACTACCACAAAATTAGAAACTAACAATTGTATTCTATGGAGTGTCTTTGTATTCTTTAGCAATTAAGTTTCCCTTCACTGTAACTAAGGCACATGCGCACAAAATTAGCTCTATGAAGAAGTGGTGTGCTAATGCTGGAAAGCAATAATTGGAGTGACCTTCTCAAATCCCTGATCTTAACCCCACTAAACTTCTGTGTGATGACCTGGAAAGCTGACTGCACTTTATTCTGCTTCTTCTGGCTTCAGAATCAAGTGGATAGCCTTCACATCAACTGACGGTAAAAGTGGGACTTATTCTGGAATGTTATACTCAAATGTCCATATGCATGTGATGGTTAGTTCTCCACAGACTTTTGGTCACACAGTGTCTATAGTGTATCCATATTGATTACCCACCTGTAGAGACTTTTGTCCATGAAATAACAGGTTTGGGGTCTCCTGATACCTGACATCGCAAAAAAACATTTGTCTCAGCCAGCGCAGACACAGTGGCTGAGTCAGCTGTCATTATTCTGGGTTTCACACCACTCCCCATTAATTTTGGAAATGGCAGAGCAGTGCTTAGCTTCTTTGGTCCAAAGTTACTGTAGTGCCAACGACTGCCCTGTAGTATGCTGGCTGTGGGGTGTGGCTTACTAGTAGCTGCTATAATAGAAGGGGATGTTACAGGCTTATAAATACTTGGAAAATTTGGCGCTGGATGTGGTTTTGGGGTGGGATGGTAAATCCTTGGTTTGGGAGTAAGTAGCTTTCCGGACTGGGCTAAGCGATGGGCCTCAAACTGGGATTGTCTGTATTTGTTTCTAAGCCTGTTGAAGATAAAGTAGTCCCTTACTTGGGATGAGCCACCATGTGGGGCTACAGTTCTAGGGAAGGGGGTTGAAGCTGACCACGGGATGTAAGGTGTGGGGTTTGCTGTTTGTGCTGTGATTTCAGGCCGATTAGTGAACACTGCATTCCTTCCATTTGGGCGCAAAAAATGCAAGGTTCTGTCAAGTGATGAGTGGTGCTTTGATTCATGAATTCTGGGCCACATTGGAATGCGGTTGGTATAAGTCCATAAGGGAGATGTGGTATAAGGCCTCGGCGTAACTGAGATTAGTTTTTTTCTCTGAGTTAACCAGGGGTGGATAGGTAAACCAGGAATTTCAGATCTGTTCACTGAGTTGTCCAGTCTGTGTCTAATGTTATTAGATGTGGCTGGTTTCTCTGTGGTTAGTGGTTCTTTGTGAGGTACAGGAGGTTTAATGTTAGTGATTGGAAGAGTAGGAGAACTCGTGCTTGTTATCCTTTGCCTATTCTTTTCTTTATTTGTTGTATCACTGCTCTGATTAATATCCGCAATGATTTTTTGTCCAAACTGCTTATCTTGTGTTGGTGTTAGAACGGCAGGGGCCACAGAAGTCGTAAACGCATGTTTTCCTTCTTTTGGTAATGTCAGTTTTTTGTTAGCTTGAGACTTCTGGGTTATGTCTACATTTAAACTGTCTCTGAACTCAGAGTCATGTTCACTTAAAATATCTAAACCTGTGATTGGTTTTCTTCCTGTTTTCTTATTCACAGTTTCAAAATGAGTTTCCCTAGGGGTGAAAAATTCTGGAGTGGTTGTAGTTAATGAAGTTGTGAACACTACTTCTGTTGTGGTTGGTGGGGGACGTGTAGGCCTCTGTGGATGTAACCTTCTTATTTGAGGTCTTCTTCTGTATGGTGGCCTTCGTCTTGGGTTGGGGAAGCGATTATTTGCTCTCATTTTCTCCTCTAATAGTTGCCTGTCTATCTGTTTCTCAGATATACTAGATGATGTGGTTGAATAAACATTTACTGAAGGCATTGTTGTCATGTCTGAATCACCAGACTTTTGATGCAGATGTTGTGTTCTGTGTGGTAAATTGTGGTCTATAGGCTTTCTGTTACGGGACTGTACCGACAGCTTAGTATTGAAATCATTTATATGACTACTAGTAGTAGGACTGGTAGTAAAAGAAAGAGTGACAGGAGCAGGAGTGGTTGTAGATGTAGTGGTTGAAGTCATAATGGTTGTAGTTGCAGGGGTTGTGGTGGTTTGTTCTGCTGTTGCAGCTGCAACTGTTGTCATAATTGTTACTGGTTGAATAGTCGAGATCTTAGCATGGACTTTTGCTAACATTTGTGCCCATCGGCCTGGGTCAAGCTGTTTGACCGGTTTATTTGGTTTCCTTACTTTTTCATTGATCCTTTTTCCATTAAAGCCCTTTCGATAAAGTCCACCTGTACTTCTATCTTTTCCAAGTACCCTACGTGGTGTTTGAGTAACTGCCACATGCTTGATTTCTTCATATCCAGAGCCCTCTGCATCCTCCTTATCAAACAATTGTAATTTACCCTTCATTACACTGACATCTGTGAGTTCTTCCTCTTTTTCACCCGTTACAACCACCAAATGAGACAACATGTCTGCCCCATGAAGGTTTGCTGATAAACAACTGTATTCCCCCGCATCTTCTTTCTTCACTTGTTTTATGATCAACGTATTATTTTGTGACACATAGATCCGTCCCATTGCATTGGATGCCTTTAAAAAATGTTGATTGGGTAGGAACCATTTTGTTTCAACTGGCTGTGGTGAAGTAACTGAACAGGGAAGACTGAGGGATTTGCTGTTGTCCACATACATTTTCTTTCCATTTAGGTCACTTGGACTAAGGAGGCGTTCCCTAACCATAAGCCTATATGAAATGATGTCTACTTCAGTTTCAGTACGCACAAAGCAGTGATAAAGCCCAGTGTCTGACAAGGTTGTGTTTTTGATAATTAATCTGTTATGATCTGATGTAATTCTTTGGGAATCCGTTTTGTCCAAAGTAGTTAAATCTGGAAGCATCCACTCAACAGACAGATGCCCTGAACTCAATACATTACAGTTAAGAATGGCCTCAGAGTGCTCCAACACAATTTGAATTCTCCCCTGGGTTCCTCTAGGAATTAAAGCCCAAGAAGAGACTGTATCATCTTGTTCTCCTCTTCCATTGATCTGCCTTGATATAAATGTAGAGAAGTTCATCACCAGCTTTTTTGATGTTGTTTTGCGTCTGTTCAACTGAATAGTAACCTTGGGTTGTAGCAACCAGGCTGGTTCAGCCATTAAATGTCCTTTGAGTTCAGTAAAGTAAGGAGAGCTCTCACTTGTGACCTGGGAGTACTTAAAGGTCACCTTTGAAGCGTTCTCATGCCTTTCTCCTCGTTCCAAGATGGCTGGGCTTTCATAGTAGTATGCAACAAGTCTCCACAGGTGCTGGAGAGCATCCCTGTCGATCTCGCAGTCAAGTTCTGTTAGCAAGGTTACGTTTACAGCCACCTCTTCTGACCTTTTCATCTTTTCCCATATCATGGATGTCTCTTCAGCTGGACGGTTTACATCACAAGCCACATGGGCCCTGTTCCCATGGCTATCAGATAACATGAAGGTCAAGTGGCCCAGTGGATGCTCCAAGTGCTTGGTGTATGGGAGGTCTGGTTCCTGGTCCTCCAATGCACTGTACTCACCCAGCTTTAGCGGGGACTCTAGAGAAGGTCTGTCACAGGAAAGATCTTTTACTGAGAGCTGAAAAATCTGGCTATTGTTGAGAGGTTGTGGTGAGGCACAAACAGCACAATTGTCACTGGATACAGAGTCCCGTTCCTTTTTGCACTTAATCACTCCTGTAGAGAAGCAGAACACTAGTAAAATTGATCTTTTTATGCTTGTTAATCTATTGATCAATAATATGGTTAAGCATCTAATTAAAGAAGAATTTGTACTAGTATTAAATTAGTGTTAAAGCTTTTTTGTGGAAGATATTTTTTTATCTAGCTTTTGGCAAATCACATTAAAATAAATGAATTAGCTACTAATTAATTCTGCCAGAGTGGAGCTTAATTAAAGACATTATGATAATCAAGGTAGTTATTGAAATCTCACCCTCATGTTTCTTGTTCCACTCTAAGAGCCAATGGAGCTGACAGTCACAAGTCCAAGGATTGTTATGAAGAGAGAGGACTTCTAGTCTGTTCAAGTGCTGAAAAGTACCAGAAAGCAAGTACTGTAGCTGGTTGTCTGCTAGGTAAAGGTGCCGTAGCCCTGAGCCCCAAAATGTCCCCAGGAGCGAAATGGTTGTGAATGTATGTGGATGAAGGTCCTTTAACCTGTTGCTTTCCAAATGAAGCAGCTTTAGTGATGGTAATCCAGTAAAAGAGAAAGGCTCAATGAAATCGATTAAGTTGTGGTCTAGGTGAAGGCGGACAAGGTTTGTTAGGCCCTCAAACATACTGGGATTTACTCTTGTTAGCTTGTTGTAGCTCAGCTTCAATATCTGTGACAGAAAAAAAAAGTACTTTATGTCACCTTTTCTGTGGTAATACCTAAGGCAGTGGTGTCCAATCGTACCCATAAAGGACTGGTGTGGGTTTTTATTCCAAATGAGCAGGAACCACACCTATGGATGTTTGCAGATAAGACACCCCTGACCTAAGGCAGAATGTGTAGCTTTCTGCACATTAAACATATTAATGGCAAAATTGTGTATCACTTCTGCATGCACAGACATATACACAAATGCACATATGCATATACATGCACACACCTGGAGGGAACGTAATTGGTAAAAAGATCCCGAAGTCACAGTGCTGATCTCATTCCCATGCAACATAAGCATCTCTAGCTGGCGCAGATGTCCAAAATCTGAGGTCCCCACAGCTACAATGCTATTATAGCTTCATAGGAAATATGTTACATCATAAATTTACATAATATTTCTAATCAAATAATGCTATGTTACAAGGAATGTATGAAAAAAGTGGCATTAATTTCAAATACTGTGTAAAAGTACTATCACTGATTACACTTGAAAAACGAAATAAGGTTATCTTTAAAATGATCAAGAACTTCATGTCATTAATATGTCTGCATTCATATATATTTCTGATTAATGTTAGCAGAGCTACCTACCCCAGATTGACTCTCTCTGTGTCCTTGGGCAAGTTCCGTGGGGGTGATGGGAGATGGCGAAACGTACAGTGCACCTCTTTGGGGTTGGGGCAACTGCATGATCTTGGGCACGCGCACAGACAAACAGGCAAAATGAGGAGCAGCAAATACAATGCTGCCTTCAGCCAGGTAGCAGAGACACCCAGAGGAGCCATGTCTCTTTCATGCCATCGTCCAACCTATGCACAGAAAATCTATTTAACCATGTACAGCTTAAGAGCTCTAGCACCATGACAGTGGTAATGATATAATGGTATCATGATGGTTAGACAAATGCTCATTTGTTCATTTTTTGTCTATTTATTAACTGTGCTAATGTGTGAGGAGAGCCACAATGGGTCAATTTGAAAATGGGCATTTAATTCGTCTACTAAATAAATACAGAATAGAGAAAAATGAAGCTTGGCATTTTTTTTTTTAAAGAAATACAAAACTTTCTGTTGAAATATTAGTTTACCTGGTTTACCTCTGACTCTGTTACAAAGAGCTGATACTGAAGAATCCTTCAAAATACAAATGCAACCTCCTCGCAAAGATAACATATTGGAATATGTGAATTAATAATTTATCACCTACTTCCAGAGCTGCTGTTATCTCAAATTTCATGAATACCTTCTGACCAATCAGAACTGAGCTTGTAAAGGTACTGTGGTATAAA
This sequence comes from Clarias macrocephalus, assembly GCA_011419295.1. Classification (NCBI taxonomy): domain Eukaryota; kingdom Metazoa; phylum Chordata; class Actinopteri; order Siluriformes; family Clariidae; genus Clarias; species Clarias macrocephalus. The sequence continues at coordinate 39,720 of JAAGKR010002758.1, forward strand.
TAACATATTTGATAGATTCAATATAATGTCTAACAACCCTCCAAATTGGCCACATTTATTGTGATCATAGATACAGTGAATAGCTGTGTCCTAGAGTGCCCTTGTTTTAATTGATCTTCACTGTGGCTCTATGCTTTGTTTTAGGCCCGGCATTTTAATCAGAAAAAATTGCCACTTCATTGTGCTATCAGAGCTGCCTACTCTAAAGCTGCCAGTATAAACAATACATCTGGTTTCTTTCCCTACTGCTTTGTGCAAGAGCTGGTGACATCCTTATTAGAGCGTGACTCACTAACCACAAAAAACTCTCATGACACGGTTGCCTAATTTGCATGGTGTCACGCGCCAAGGTCCTGATTATTTACATTTCAAAATGAAATGCTTAGAAGTCTTTAAAAGGTTCGCTTTATTTAACCATGCTGATAATTGGTAATCAAGTCAGTGAATTCAAGGAAAGTATTAGCCCTTTCAATCTCCTTCACATTTATCCTGTGCATTACACAATTACAGTGAATGAGGGGGTGTATTACAGCTTTCCACCCCCACAGTACTGCTGAATTCTCAAGAAATAAGTCATTGCTCAAGTGTTTCCCTTTGCAAGCAAGCTCTCGACAGCCCAATTACACCATCAGTTTCTAGAAGGATATTTTAAGGTGAGATATTTAGACTGCAGGGTAAAAACTGTCAGTTAGGCCTATGTTCTTTGCGTTTATTGCTTATTCACCAGCTCTAGTTACTCTAGATTCTTCTTGTTTCATTGTGTGAGGGAAGAGAAAAAAAACAAACGTGAGACATGATTTATTTGTCTGTCAGTGGTATGATAATAACCGTTGATGGTTTTGGGAAATGGGCTCCTCCAGCTACCCTGGTCAGATGCTGATGGAATTACCTTGTGGAAAAAACCACAACACAGGAAGAGCAGTCGCTTACTTTTTTTTTTTTTTTTTTTTTTTTTAATCACTCTAACATTTTTCCCAGCATCTGGAGGGAATGCATTCATCAGTACTTGTATGTCAGTGCTATGTCATTTTCTATCTTCTTATAATGTAGCTTGGATTGAGTGCCTAAAAAGTGTTAGAATCCCTACTTCATTAAAGAATGCCACTCCTGTTATATACCATGCTCGAACCTTTAGGAAAAAAAAAAAGAGTAACATTTGGCTAAAATTAAAAGTTTACCCTGAAATAATTTGCAATTAATATTTGTAATTTGTAATTTTTTATGAGTTCTTATGATTAAACAAAAAAAAAAGTAAAATAATATTTGAACAAATGTGACTTTAGTGGTAACGATCAAAAAGCAAAAGCTTCTTTTACTCATTCTCATTCATCATTTCTCCATGATGTTTGAAATCAAATTAATGAGAAATCCAGCACAGAAACATCGGAGATATTGAATGCTTGGCTCAAAGATCCATAATGCACTGGAGCTGTTCTAAGTTATGTCCGACACACGGCTTGGCTTGCTGACATATCAGGCATGATGGTGTTCATGATGTTATTTTTATGAAGCTTTGGAAGCTGTTCTGTATAGATGAGGACATAAGAGAACTGGACAGCTTGAAGGACTGAAGCGCTGCTGCATCACGCACTTGGCTAATGATAAAAGCAAAGGCTAGCACGGGCGTCATCATCAGCAGGTTGTCATATGGCAGTTTGGGGAATGTAGGAAGTGGTTCACAATGGTAAAATTATATTAATGTTTCAAATTTATTACTAAAAGAAAACAAAATATAAAAAAAACATCACTTGTTGGAGGACACTGAAGATTAATATGCAAGTTGTTCAGAATGGATGCATTGTTTAAAAACATTTGTTTAAAAACTCTTTAATCTTTAAACTGACAAAGAAACAGGGAACTGGTGGAATATATCTGTTTTCTTTTACATGGGGTTTATGGCCAACATATGTAACAGAACTCGGTCATATGCTTCTCATATTTAGCACATGTAAAGGTCTGCTATTATATAAATATTCCACACAAGCTCCATTGAACTTTTGATGTTGCTGAAGCCAAAGGTCCATCTTTTTCATCTTTGCCAAATAGACAACGCTGGCCATATTTTAACAATGAATCATCACCACTTTCTTTGATATTTTGTCTTGAACCTTGAACTTGAGTCACACTTGACACAAACCGATTCCATATGAATTCATAGCAATGACATCACAAAAGACTAAACCAAGAAGCACAAGTGTAAAAACACTTCTTGCACATATATAACATTCTTACCATTGTTACAAAACTATCTAATTTAATTTTTTTAATATGCAATAGAAGGAACGGTTAACATTGTATCTGATGAAACACTTTCTGGAGCAGTTAATACAATTACTTACATACTGATCTCAATACATTAAAATAAGTTGAAACCAATCTCAGTATACATCCAAAGAAATATTCAAATCTCTGCCAAATATGACTTACCTTGAGATTTGTGGATGAGAAAAAAAGGATTGGCTGCCAGCGTGTACACAGTGAGAGGCCACGTTGTTTTCTTGTTTCTCCTGGTTCTTAAAGCTTGATGTATTTTCTCTTGTTCTCTCTTTCTCTTTCTCTGTCGCTGTGTGTATGAAGTGATGTGTTAGCTGAAGACTTTCGGACCCTGCCTCCTGAAGTCCAAGCCTTCCACATCTGGATAAATGCTTAACTCCCCCCTCAATCTTGCTTTGAGCCGGCCTGTGCGGAGGAGGAATGTACTGCTGACTTGGCTTCCATCCACTCCTTTTCTCTCTTTCTTGCACTCTTTTTCAGTCTCTTGCTCTCGCCCTCTTTCCCCCTTGCTCCTTTTTTTTTCATACTCTCTCTCTCTCTCTCTCTCTCTCTCTCTCTCTCTCTCTCTCTCAGGTGCTCTAACTTTCCCACTGTTACCTGTGGCTCCTGAACGGTGGATCCATAGTTCTCTGTGCATCTCCATCCCTTGGACATACACACAGCTGTCTTAAAGGACACATGTTGTCTCATCCAACACCTGGTTTTCTCTTTCTATAGATGGAGTTTGATGGTGCTGTGCTTGAATTTAAGGCATGACTGAAAGGTCATCAGGGCATTTGTAGCGTTGCATGTGTTACAGATGGAAAAAATGCTAATGACAAAAACATTAATTGAATGTTTGGTTTGTTTTTTGTAGCAATAAAAGTAACGATAAATGATGATAACTGTGCTCAGATGGATCTGCCAGGTTAAATTCAGATCTGTCGTCTCTAATGGAAAAACGTGCACAGATTTAATACGCATCTTGAGTGTCTTCTCAACAAGGCATGCTTTAATGGACACTTGAAATCAAATCTCGAATTCAGATGTTTGTATTTTAAGATGTACCAGGCTGAAAAAACATGATGTCAATATATGGAAAGACATAGTTACTGCAGCTCTGCAGTCTCTTGTGTATAAGAGGTCTGTGAAGTAAATTTATTTTCAGTGCTGGTGTACCTTTTTTCCTCCTTCGCTGCATTGCTTGTTGTATCTTCATTCATTTTTTTTTTGTGCTTAGAGTCTCCACTCTACTCATTTTTAATGCCTGGAACTCATAGCAGTGCAGGAAATGCACACTTTATTTAATATTCCGGCCCAGTGTTTAGGCCGCAGCTGGCAAATTAATTTGACTACTTTCTGCCCTGTTGTTCAATGCTGTGGATACGAGTCCAAACCCTGAGGCCAAAACAAATCAAACACCTCAGGAATACCTGGAGAAACCTTATGGCACCTTTGAATATTTTGATACTGCACAGTTTAAATCTCTCTTACTTGATAGAAAAGCAGGGCAAAGAGTAAAATAAAATGTGGTGCACAAACAGATTTTTTTTTTAATGTTATACATTAAATTCAGGGAAAAAAAAACAATGAATACTATTTACTTGCGTAAGGTTTTGTTGTGCACACTTTTATATAGCACATTCCGTATAGCATTTTAACAACGCAATTTATTTTCCTATTTCAGGCACATACAATAACGAGCTCTGTGATTTGTTTCAGTTGTTAAGCATCTTATACTAAAATACTAAAAAGGAGAGTGCATATGGAAACAGGAGCTCACAAACACTTCCATGCCTGAAGCACTGCTGTCAGCACTGAGAAATAAATCCCAGATCGCAATAGTAACACAGTACTCTGATCCAGAGACAAGCTGAGAAAGAAAAGTAAAGATCTGTCAACAGGGTTTTTATCAGCTATCACAAATTCACTGCTAGGTTTAGATATGTTTTATTTTATTTTATTATTATTATTATTTTTTACAAAGCACAGTCAATGTTTATGTAAAGTCAACTGTTGATGGTGGAGAAATACTGTAGATGAAGCATAAACTGTGCAATTTTAATATACTCCAAAAAGTGCCATGAATTGATTTGAGAACTTTTAGAAGTTTATTACTTCTGGGCGAAGGATTAATACATAATCTAATAAAATTCTTTCTAGAATGTATACTGATCATGCTGTGCAGTAAAAGCTTGTTATCAGCAAACATGCTTTGTTTGTGTGGTTTTGGCGCATTTCCCTTTCTGGCTCTTTTCCCTTTTCCATCTGTTGGGCTCTAGAGAATAAATGGTTGAAGCTGATTGGTTTTAAACAGGGTGGAACTTGCATAAGTTTGTGGTAATGTTAGAAGCACTATCCACATGAGTGTTTTACCAACCTAGGGCTGCCTGAAGCTTCTGAATTAAACAGGATCCTGTGACTCAAAGGCATCTGATGCCTTCTGGTGATGACCTAGTGGTTTTCTGTCACCATCAACACTATTCCTGGTCTTGAACTTGGACCAAATGAACACAACATAAATTCAAACACATGCAAGTCATTCTATAATGTGGGGTCCTTTAAGTATAGGTAAGTAGATAAGTATTTATTGTTATACACATAAGTATATACATAATATCACACAAACATTATATGCTTCAAATGATCATAAAGTTTTAAAATGATCATAAATATGCCAAACTGACCATTTTTGCTATGTCTGCTTTTGCAATTGAGGGATTCTTGGTTTGAAAAATAACCGAAAAATGTTGAACACACCTTTTTAATCAATGTTTTTTTTATTGTATATTTATACTGAAGACACTGAAATGATGACAGAACAAATATGGAATTATGTAGTCAACAGAAATTTGGCAAATAACCCGAATATGTTTCACATTTTCGATTCTTCGAAGTAGCCACTTTTTGCTTTGATGACAGCACACTGTTTCTCTCAGTCAGCCTCATGATGTAGTCACTTGGAATTGTTTATTTTTTATTTATTTATTTATTTATTTAAAAAAAACAATTTTAAAGGAGTTCCCAGAGGTGTTGAGTACTTGATGGCTGCTTTTCCTTGTCCAACTCATCCCAAACCATCTTAATTGGATTTAGATCGGGTGATACTTAAATAGTGGTGAATCATCATTGAGGAAGAAATGTGGTCAGGAAAAAAAAACAAGCATATAAAAAAAAAACAGGAAAACTCTTGGGTATATTTAATAGTGAAAATAAGAGCATTTTAACATGCACAAAGAGAAAGATTTTTTAAAAAGGTTTAAGCTTACATAACCCACATACAAGTAGTTCTCTCTTGCATGTCAAAATGTTCTTACTTTCACCAAGTAACTAACAGATTTCTCTCCTATAACTTATTTGTCCCAAAGTCAAATTTTTGTATGTGATGTTATACCGTTGAAAATGAAAATCAGGAGGTCACTGAAATTATGGTTCAAAATAAGCAATTGTCAACTATGTTACCTGTCAACTATGTCACCCAGTAGATAATCATTCATCATTCTTACATTATTAATGTTATCAGTCTGCATACGGCACAGTGCACATTATTCATATGGCTACACATTCACTTTCTCCCTCATCAACACATTTTTAAAATCCAATTGTTTTCAATAGATAAAAAGTGCAGATACAGGACTCATTGTATTGCTGATCCTGCATGGTGGGGACTATATCTGGAGAAAAGCACAGTACAGGTGTGATAAAACTCTATGCCAAAGAACAAAATTACATAATTTGATGTTGGTCACTTTGAATTGGGACAAATCATGCTGTATTTGAATTGCCAGTAACATAGTTGACAAACTGAGTAGTGAAACCATTCTTTACCTTAAAGAAAAGTTAACATTTAATCGTTGCAGCTAGCAGATATGTTGCACCGAAGGAACTTACTAACCTGAATCACTGTTTGTTCTATTTTTATTTATGTGAAATGTACCCCAAGTTATAGAATGACCCATGCTGCATCTCATTGTCTGGTTATTTAGGTAAAGCCTACTGCTTAAGGTATTATATTCCCATGTGTGTTATTTATATCGATACTATAAAATGTGTCTTTTTAATAAATCAGTGCATTCTACAAAAGAAAGAGCTAGGATTTATATGCAGGTAGCAAAAAGCCTGACAAGAAAATCATAGAAGGCTGATGATAATAATAATAATAATAATAATAATAATAATAATAATACTAATAATAATAATAATAATAATAATAATAATTCCTAACATGTGCATGTCAGTCTCCTATTCTATTAACAAGACCAATGATTGTAAATTCCAAAGTCAAAGATCACCTAGTCCTTCTTCCTAGTAATGACCACTATGAGCAAATACATGCTTTTATATTCCATGTCCTTTTCCTTGCAGTGAATAGTTTTTTTTCTCTCCATTTGGTCTGACCATTGCTTTAGCTGTTATCTCTGTTCACTCACCCATTTACTCACTCATTGTCTATACTGCTTTATCCTGTATACCGGGTTACAGAAGGCCTGGTGACTTCGGGCACAAAGCAGGGTACACCCTGGATAGGGTGCCAGTCCATCTCAGGGTTAATGTTCAGCTCTTTAAATTACTTTAAATCAGACTTGATGACACGATCCTTGACAGACATGACCAGAGTTGTTCACCTTTACCCTTAATCTCAGGATTATATCTATTTACCCTAAAGTTATATATATAGAGGGAAAGAGAGAGAGCGATAGGCCTTATAGGCCTAGTGACCGTTGGACTTTTAGCAGTTTCAGTAAATTGCCAGTTGATTCCTGAAACAGTTTGAAGCTATCACAATTTCTTTTTCATATACAGTAAAAATTTTTTAGAACCTTGCATTTTTCTCTTGGAATTGATTTGCAGATCATAAAATATTTAGTTTCATCCTCTTTTTTGCAAAGCTACAGAACAGCTTAAATGTATATAAGTGCTGTGCTGCCTTCCTGCTGTGACTGGATCTTGTTCAATGATTATTTAACATGAAGATCCCTATTGCTTCTCCCTGGTGCACTCTTGGCTTTTATTCTCATTTCCTATGGTCTAATTACCACTGATCATTACAAATCCGATTAGCGTATATGAGGGCAGCAGGTTGCCTTTGCCATCAGCATCCCCCCAGACTGTGCTTTGTAACTAGTGAGGGATGTGTTGAGGTTGAGGACTGTTGGAAATTTCTCAGAGCATATTTAAGCATGTGAGACATGCTGGGGGAAGATGGTGTGGGCTTGTGGGCTGCCTGCCAAGCCTCCTCTGGCTGCCACCATGCACTGAGAACCCTCGGTGCTCATTAGGCCCGATTGTTGGTGCTGATCTTTACCAGCATCCTCTTTTGCACCACTGAGTCCAATTCTAATATCACAGGAAGTTCAGCTTATCAGGAGCCAGATGGGCAACCCAGAATAACATCCTTATCACAAACCAGATGGGTAAACCAGAATAACATCTGGCCAAAGATGTTGGCGGTGTCAGAGTTGTGCTAAGCTTATTTTGTGCTGAAGTTATGGATATGCCTATTTGTTCTGCATGGGTACTCGAGGACACAGATGAATTTTGTCATCAGTGGTATCATTGGGATTTTCTTCCATTTTGTCCTTTAGATTATGTGCTGAAAACAGAGCTTAGGGGGATAAGCAGCGAAACAGAGTCCTATGTTATGTTTAATGTCTGACATTAATGTGCCGCAGACCTCATGTCCTCATGTCAAGATAAGCACGCGTTTGAAAGATTGAAGGCATTAAAGAAAAGGCATTTTAAAGATTAGCAAATAGCAGGGTCCCTCAGTGGTTTCATTCTGATCATCATTAGAAAAGGCTCTTGGCAGAACCAGGCTGTTTTGCTTGCCTTGGAACGTCTGGTATGGCTTGGAGGCAAATTCTTAAGAGAAATAACATTTAAATGCATGCATCTGAAATTGGAAGGAAGTGTCTTCCTCCAGCCTTTTCTCAGCCCTTAGCTTTGACCAGGCATTTGTTTTGCATGTTGTTTCACACTAATATTCTTATTACAGCAAGAAGAAGAATAAACCATATATCATACAAATATTGGACCTCATTTATCACCTTGCATATGAACAAATTTATTCATAAATCATTTGCAGGAACAAACATTTACAAAAGAAATGTTATACACAAATTTGCTAACTGTATATACAGACTATGCCAAGTTTAAAGTTCTTATTTTTATTAATTACTCAAGGAATTGAGAGACAATACGAGTGGAATACATAGTAATGAACTAAAAGAAAGCAATTTAAAACCAATTTACAAATTAAGAAAAGGAGGCTTTTATAGGAGTTTCCATCGTTCACTGTTAAGTCGTCATTTTGTTTCTTTTAAAACATTTTGTGGCATTTGAGATATAAATCAGCTGTGGTCGAAACATGCTTGTTTTTATGACTGATTGACATTTATCGATACATATTCGCATCTTTGCAGTATATGAGCACGAAGGGTAAATGTGGCAAGAGGTTTTAGCTTGGCTTTGCCTATAAAAATATGTACACACATCTTTACAAAAGGGTTGATAAATGATGCCCATTATCTGAGAATCCACCTACCCACAGTGCATTTGCCCTTAAATACTGTACACTTGTTTTCCATTGTTAATGATGTGCGCCAAAAGATATTTTTTCATATTAAGAAAAACATCCATGCACATAAAATATGTATTAGCCACAGCGACGAAAAAAAAAAAAACAGTGACTGTTTATTAGATGACTTAGATTTACGATGAAGGTCCTTTACTGTGCTAAGTTACGTCCCAAATACTTACCTCTCTCCAGTGACTAAAGAGTTTAATTAGGATGTTAGACATGAGTTGGCATAGTCAATTTTGCTGGAGGAAACAAATTCAGAGCTCAAGCTAGAGTGCTGCACTTGACAGCGAAGGACCGACTTATAAACCATGATAATTCATGTCTTACCTACTGAAGTACATCTATTACACACTTACCAGGCTCTTCATTTGTTTCCAAAGACTGCAGGCTTCATCAATTTTCTATTCTTTCAAGTGTGTGGCATGTTGATTTATAACCTGAAGGAACATGCAGCAGGCCAAAAGTTCCAAGAGTAGTTTTCACTGTTTTTATTCATTGAAGAGAGATCAGGATTAATGCTGGCACTGTTTTTAATCTTTTGTGGGAAAAAAAATTGGAAGGGAGTGATAGTATAGGGACTCTTTAATCTTGGATAGGATTCACCATGTTTATAAGGCCACCATAATTAATCTATTCCTGTCTCAATTTGTCTAACTGGTTTCCTGTACAGACGAACATATTCCCTTTTTTTTTTTTTAAACAATGTTGCCAATGTAAAGTAATACTGCTTTCTTTAAAAGAGGAACAGCATGCATTAATTTGTTCTACATTCAGAATAAGGGCTTAGGGATTAGAAGGGCTTCCATTCTAATTAAGTAATGCAGCCTTTATGATTCTTTTTCTTTATTTTTGCATATAAACAGTAAGGCTCAAATACACATTTTCACAGGCACCTTATGCACCGATCCAGTGCAAGCCGTAAATTCTTTTTTCCATCTATCAGTTTTTATGACCATTTCATATTCTCCCAAGAAAACACAGTTGCAGAATAAGACTAAATATCACAACAGTGTATTCCCAATGGCTGAGGTGAGATGTTTTCAAAATTTTCATATACAATAAATGTCTTAAACAGCTTTTTTTTTTGCAGTATATACAGTAATACTACAGACTTATAATTGAAATAATGGATTTCTTAAATAAAGTCGGTTGAATCTCTACACATGGCACTCTTAAGTTTCCAGTGATCCCAACCTTCCGACCGGTCTGATGCATCCTGGTGTTCTCATCACATGGAGACCACTACCTGCTGCTGTGGATGGCTCCATATGGTCTGTTTGAAGATTTATGTGATAATTGAGAACAGTTCTACTTAAGAACAACGAAAAAAGGCTTGGATTGGATGGATACAAGCAGTTTCACTATGCCAGCCTATCAGTGCAATTGCGTGAATAGTTTGAGGACTAAAATTTTAATTATGTTTAAATTTACATAGGCATTTGGCAGATGCTCTTATCCAGAGTGACTTTCCATCAAAGTTTCCATCATTCGATGTATCATTACACTGGGTTACTAACTAGATGTATCATGAGTCAAAAACTGTTGGGAAAGATTTTTTAGTGGTTAGCTTAAATACCTACAAAATAGATAGGTCTTGGAATCCTGAGGAATCGAGAAAACAAAAGTAACCTGACATCACCGAACACTAGGTAACTTAAAATTTCAATCCTTCCCAGAACCTTTGTAGTCCAACTAGGGACTGTGGAGGCCCGTGGTGATTACCATTGGATTTGTTCTCAGTTGGTGACCTCTGGGCAACATTCCTGTGCGCATTCACACACTATGGGCAATTTACAAACACCAACTAGTCTAATCTGCATGCCTTTGGACTGTGGGTGGAAACTGGAGTACCCAGATGAAACCCACTAAGCACAGGGAGAAGATGCACATGAACTCCATGCACACAGACCCTGAGCCGGGAATAAAACCCGGTCCCTGGAGGGGCCACATTCACATTATTGAATTTTACTTTGATCCTCAGAACACACAATTATAGGAGGGATTTATTTGTGGTCATGCTATCTGGGATTACCCAACTGTGGATGGTTTCTTTTTTGACTATGCTTGATCTGAAGCTTTCTTAAGATTTCATGTTCATCTCAGGGAGATTTTCAATACAACCAATGATCCCGACTAGCTCATTTTTAAAATTTTTGTTACACTGCTTTATGACATGGTTCATTGTGAAAAGCATTATACAAATAAATATTGTATAGAGCTGAATTGAAACTCAGCCCCATATAGATTATTGTCTACATAAATATAACATGCATTTTCAATACAAGATGCTTTATTTCTTTATGGAATATTATAACATACTGCTCTGTCAGAGCCATTTTTACTTTGCTGATGAGTTAAATTTTATTATTATTATTATTTTTAACATATGCCACTTGCTGATCGTCATTGGTTGACTGATAAGCAGTATAAATCTGGACAAATGGTCCTTAACCTGGAGAGTTTGACAGGCTGCCCCAGATTCCCTACCATCACTAAACTGATCTCAGGACCCTGAGAAATTGATTGGGTGTGCATTTCCCATGCTGCTATAGTGTAAGAGTCTTCATCCATATATACACCTGAAACTCCAGCCAAGGTTCCTCCTTACCAAGGATTTTCTGCAAAGGGAAAATTGACCATGTGCTGATTGCATAACTCATACATCACAGAATTTGACTTCTATAGCTTTATTTGGATGGAGCCAGAAATTCAGGACATGTGGGGTTAGTTATACATGATGCATACACGGTTTTGGTCATGACTTTTTGATAAACAGTTGACAGTTTATCCAAGGATAGCAAAACAATGGATTTTAGGGCTTTAGCCTTCTAAGACTGGTGTTCTTTACTAGAACACCATGCCAACTAAAGCAAAAGGTGGGGTGGACACTTTTTTCTCTCTCAGGGCACAGCATCTGTGCCAGCAGGTGTTACTCAGCTGCATGGCTTTTCATCATTCACAAATAAAAACTGTCTGGCATAAAAGCTGTCAGGCATTTTAAAAAGATCTCACCTGCCAGTCTGGATCTGGACTCTTCTCTCAACCACTGCAACTTCAGCCAACGTTAAAAGCCGAGTTTCAATCAAGGCCTATGGTGTGTCAAACTAAGTAGGAGAAGAGAACATGATGTTGATTAGTCTCTAAGAAGCTAGAGACATACTTTGGCAGTTCTCAAGATCTGAAGGTCTCATGAGTCTTGGAACTAAGTATGAATTTCATAGAGTTGGACAACTCAGAGAATGGCCTCATGCTGTTTTATGACCAGAGATACTGTGATAGGAACAATGGCGCTCGCCTGGGTCATCATATTTTACACAACAGATTAAAGGACTTAGCATAATGGTCCCATGATGGGATGTGGACTAAATAAAATAACATTGCCTTAGGTGGAGCTGCATTATAGATGCTGTCAGGGGTTCACTGCAGAAATATTGTTTTGTTTTAACAGCATTTTTCTTGGCTGAGTATTAAGCACATTATGGGGTGAAAATAGACTTAATTACAATGAGAATCCCTGAGGAAAGTCTCTAAAATATATTACTAATTTATAAATAAAGAAGCAGTGCAAGGAGACTTGTAAACATCAACAGGACCATCCAAACGTCCAAAAATACACATACTGTATAAAATCCAGACCATATTTGAAATCTATATCATATCAAACCACAATGGTGTTGAATTCCCCTCTAAAGGGTAAAAGAAAAAAAAAGTAAGTAAATAAATAAGTAAATAAATAAATAAATAAAAAATAAGGACAGTTGCTATAACATGTGATAACCTGACTTAACTTGCTTCACAGATTTTCGATTAAATCTATTTATAAACAGTAAAAGTATAATGATTTATTACATACATTTTTAATGAACCGATAAATCACAGCTGTACAAGAAAAATAACAGACTGTGTTGTTATGGAAAAATACCCGAATTTGTCACATCTGGATATGACACCATTGTGGCATTTTTCTTTTAACATAAGAATCCATCATATGTTAATCCATACATATTATAGTCTCATTACACTACAGGGTTTAATTGTGAAGTGATCTTGATTCAGTTCATAGAGGTATGATTCATTCATAGAGTCATAGTAATGGCATGGCATTCTCATAATCAGTTGTTGAAAGGACTAGATGGCATTTGCTGTAGACTGGCCAAACATTGATTCCAGCTCAGAGCTACACCTCGTTAGAGGATGGATCTTCGGGAGCTTTGAAATCAGTGTAATCAGAGTTTTCTGAGACCTGCTGACAGAAATAGAATGCCAGCACTCCAGCACTGAGACGACATCAAACACACGGAAAAGGTTTCATTAGAGCTGCTAGGTCAGTGCAGCTACCTGACATTTTTCAGTACTGTAGTGGAAGACGGCCAAAAGCATGAAGGGTCATCACAGAGAACTAAAGCAGCTGCATATTATAGTCGAAAGATGGGGAGAGAAACACAGGGCAAATGAGAAAGAGAGGGCAAGACAGAAAACACGAAGAAAACATGTCATGTTGACGTGTCAAAATGCCTTGTTGACATTTGGCTGAGATCTGTAGAGGGAACCTGAGGTAGACATTTATACATACACCAACAAAGTGTATTTGGCAATTAAGATTAGAAGTGTAGATTTTCAGATTTCTAGCAAAAATGTTGCATAAAACCTTTACAAATTACAACTTTTACAATTTAAGGTTTCAAAATAATTGGACAAACATGGAGTTAAAAAAAAATTACTACATGAAGTGTGGAATCTGTGAACATCAGGAAATGCTGTGTTTCCTTTATAAGCTTTGTGTTCGGTCGATGCTTCTCAGTGCCTCCGTACCTCAGTTTTGCAATCTGTGACATTTTAATAACATTCCTTTGCTTTGCAGCCTTTGACTGAATCTGAGCAGAAAGTATTGCTCTGTACACTCCAGAATTTATCCTGCTATGTCTATCAGCAATCCCATCATCAATAAACACCAGGGAGATGGTTCTGTTGACAACCATACATGCCCATGCCATAACACCACTTTCACCATGTTTGATGATGAAAACAGATTTGTAAAAGTTGATCAGGTGACCCATTACAGTCCCTTAAGCTTCTTATGTGTTGTTGATTGCCATGTCTGCTACATACCACCGGGGTCATTACAAAAGGATAGACGCCCTTGGGGAAACCACAATCCTCACACTACACTAATACCATCATGTTAGATAGAATAAAAGCCCAGCAACATCATATTAGTGAACTCATATTAGTTTTTCCTCCATACATGGGTGTTACGGCTAGAGGTTGCCCTAGGTAGATGTGGACCACATATATTTATCATTTACCATGAAAAGAACCCTTTCCAGGCTATGGCTCAGATTAAATATATAATGAAAATTCTCTTGGGTCAATAGCATCAGACAGTGCCGCTTTGCTCTACCTGGATTTCATCCGATTTTCTTCTAACCTGGTCTGAAGTTACAGGATAACTGAATAGAACAATGTGTAGAGACCTTAGTGGATTCTATAACTATTTAGACTCAAACCTAATTTGCTCTTATATCATATTGCTAAGTCGATTGTGTGTAAGTCAATTTGTTTCCACCTTGCTTGATGGCAGTGTGGCCGTCGGTAGCATATCAGTCGTACTTTTGAGCGTTCTGCTGTCCAAAATGGTATTTTTCTATTAAATCATTTAATCTAGTTTCCCAACAGCCCATTACGCCACATTTCCTCTTTGTATTTGAGGCGCAGTATTCGGACGCGGGACCCAATAAAATGTAGTCACAATGGAATGGTATACATCAAAGCATATTCATGTGTTAGAATGGCCCAGTCAAAGTCCAGACCTAAATCCAATTGAGAATCTGTGGCAGGCCTTAAAAATTGCTGTTCACAGACGCTCTCCATCCAATCTGACTGAGCTTGAGCTATTTTGCAAAGAAGAATGTCCAAAAGCTTCACTCTTTAAAAATGTGCAAAGCTAGTGGAGAAGAATTGCAGCTGTAATTGTAGCGAAAGGTGGTTGACCCAGGGCTGAATACAAATGCATGTCACACTTTTCAGATATTTCTAAAAGAACTTTTCAAGCATTTTTTACCATTTATTATTTTTCTTCCAGAGTGTATCTATCTATCTACTATCTCTCTCTCTCTCTCTCTCTCTCTCTCTCTCTCTCTCTCTCTCTATATATATATATATATATATATATATATAACTTTGTTTGCATGTAATATAATTGCACACACACAAAAAATGTACAATGGCATTTGTTGTAATTTTGTGTTTGTGTTATGGTGAAGTGCGAGGAATTAAGGTGTGATTGCGTTTGAGTAGATTTCAATTGCACACTCATAAGCGAGTATTAAAAATGTACAGTACAGCACCACTTGTTGAGTTTTGAGATGAACTAATGATTTTTGAAAGGCCGTATTTAAATGTCAAATTAGAATATATTCTATATATAAATATATATTCTTCCCCTTCTGTAGTCAAAACATATAAATATAAATGACATTTTGGAGTGATACTGTACATACCAAAAAGTTTTATTAAATAAAATTCTTGATTATTTGTACTCATTTTCTTTTAATTGTGACATTTCACTGACAACAAACTACTGTTTCCAGGCTCTAACTCTTATAGCAGCAGATACAGAGGGTTGTGATCTGGCAACCATCTGTTCAGGATCTCCTCAGTGGACCCACATGTTCTGTTCATGGAAAACATTCACCCAGGCTTCCTGCAGTCCATTATCCCCTGTTTCCAGATGCTGTTTGCATGCTCTGAAGATGCACTAGGTATTTTGTTATAAGTGGGAATAATGTTGACTCTTTCCGTTAACGGACTGAATGGAAATGTGATCAAGTGACCCTTCATTAGGACAGGATGCATTCATTCTTTGGGACCATTAGAGTCAGCACATTTAAGCCTGGACTGACTTAGCTGTAAAGAGTGCATATGTAGGTCATATACTGAATCTTTAGATGTTGCTGCGTATTCTACATGGAGTAAATTTTTCTTCTTATTATAGACTCTCTGTGACACTGTGGCCTCACACCTCCAGGTTGATGGTTCGATTCCCACCTCAGATCTGTGTGCATATGTGCATGTTCTCCTTGGGCTTGATGGGTTTCTATTGGGTGCTCTGCAGGGTAGGCTAATTTGTGTTTCTTGAAACTGGTAACAGAGGGTAATGGCGAAATATTTAAACATGAACATGAACATGAACATATTATTTATCTACTAATATATCATACATTATCATGTCATGTCATGATATTTGGGTTGGTATGTTTATTTAGTTTATTATAAATACTGTCTCATTGACTCATTGACTTGTGTTTGCTCACACACACACACACACACACACACACACACACACACACACACACACACACACACACACACACACACACACACACACACACACACACACACACACATGTGCTAGGCTGCACTACAGGCATGCACACAGTATCTCCAGCATATGCATTTCCTTTTCACTTGACAAGCACTGTGTAAACAAATAAATTGCACTCTTTTGATTACTGGTGCTTTACATGCATTCATGACCCCTGCCAAGGCATGACATTTTAACAACCATGTATAGACAACTGCAGGGTTTTAACTGGCTTTGTCACCAGCTTCAACTTATACACAACAAACACACTCAGACATTCTCATGAGCTGCTAGTAGATAGAGCAACACACTTTAACATCTATTGGAAGCCTGTTAAGCATTTTTTTTTGGTTGAAGCATTTGTAAAAGCACTGAATGTAGAGACACTCCCTCTAGCAGCTATGAAACAAATAATCATTATTTCCCCCCCATTTGGCTCCAAAAGCAAGAAAGCTGTGTATATACATTCCAATGCAAAAAGGCCTGCAAGCCAGTTCTTGCACACAGTTGTGCTAATATCTTCCAAAGCTTACTGTCACAGAAAGGTCAATGAGCTCATTCGTGTTCAGTGTAAAAGTCTAATAGTGTTATTAATATATAATTTAATGGGAATGGATTTTTTTTTCCCCTTAATTTTTTTCCAATAAGTGTCGCATACCTCTGTGGTGCCCTTTTAATCGACTAAAACATGATATCTATTCTAAAAAATTGTCTCACCTTGGTCAAAAAGTGAATTTTCAGATAGGATCATATAACACTATTTTTCATAATACCTACTGCTTCTTATCACCCAATCCATACTTAATTTTTTTTTGGTAAATTTGCATACACATTTATATGTTTATCAGATAAAAGAAACACATTTGCCAAATTAAATTGAATGCCCTTTTCTGTAGTGTCAGTAATTTTTTTATTTCTTTTAATGATCTTAATTCTCATTCAGATGAAATTTTGCTGATTTAGATTTCAAATAAAAAAACAAAAAACTAAACATAAATCTGAAACAGTGTATTATTCTAAAATGCAAGATTGTTAAGATATTGCAACATGCGTTTGACATGGCACTGACATTGACATGACATTGACACACTACGTATTTTTTTGCTTTATAAACTTTTACCAAAAACCGGAATGTTTTAATATAAGCAACAGTTTTTACAGGGCATATTCTTCTAAAAGCTTACACATTTTTAGTATCAATACTCATAAAGAAATGTGAATAATCTGCATAATTTTTTTTTTTAAGTAAGACAGTATAATGCTGAAAGATGGCCGTTTTTGGAGCATATATAAAATCATCTCTCCAAAACACTTGAAGTTAGCAACTTGATTTTTTTAGGGAAGCAAGATTGGTCACTTCCATGTTGCATAAACTTCAGAAGTAGCTTTTTTGGCACACACATTTTCTGTATTATACAGTATAACATTAAAAAAAAAAAAAAAATCAGCACTGATACTGTGTTTTGGCCCAATCTTATTTCATGCATATGTTATGGATAATACGATTCCTTAACAGTGTCTAGGGGCAGATCTGATAATGCATAAGGCTGTAGGGAGTTGTAATGTTTCCTGAAATTTACAGTCGTGTGTTCATGTATGGATACAATCAGATGCATGCACGCATATGCAAGTAATCTATAAAGCTCAAACAGACAGTTTTTTTTTTTTTTAAATTTTTATAGATATTGGATAATTTGAGTTTTATTTAACACTTCCAAAACTTCACCTGGGAATTTGATATTTTGGATAATATTGATTTGCTATCTAAGCTATATGTGTCCACTAATTCAATTCTCATTCATTTGATGCAGCTAAGTAATGTAAGTAAGGAAAAGAGAAAATATTGAATAGATTTTTCAGGGACATTGGCAGCACTGTGTCAAAAAGTCTTGAGCCCCCCTTTATTCCTTCATATGAAATGAAACAAAATGAAATGACACAGATTTCTTTAAATTAAAGAAATAGGAACAAATGTTTTTACTGCAACAGGCTGTGAAGTGCCACAAGATACAATTAAAAAATCGCATAAGCAGCAACCTCATTTCCACTCTCATCTGTTCCTACCACTCACCATTCATCATCACCAGCCTGATCATCTGTCATCATCGTCTCCTGTTTCTCGCTGGATCATGCCTTAAATTATACTTTTTATTTTATGCTTGAATGATTGATACGTCGCTATGTAGCTTAACAAATAAAACATTCTTCTGAAACTGCTCAGGAACGGGGACTGAAATGAAAATGAGAGCAAAAAACGTGCCAAAATAAGAGCCAAAAAAGTTATTTAAGAAGCCTGGAGAACTTTTCCTCAAGGCTACATTACAATACAAGAAAGTTGGTTTTTTGGAAGCAAAGTACAGAGAAATTAAGGTTGGCTCAAGGCTTTTGTACAGTATTGTCCAAATGCCCTTGGTTGTACTGGCATCACACACAGAAACTGCATACGTAGTCTTCCCAGTATCTACCACAACTCTGGTAAACATGGTTAACAACAACAAAAAAAAAGATCTGTATACAAGATGGCGGCATGGTGGTACAATGGGTAGCATTACCCATTGTACCACCTTGGGTAATGCTACCCATTGAACCTGAACCATGCAATTGGCTTGCATCCCATCCCGTGTACATACCTGCCTCACATTTGGTGTTCTCAGGATCTAGTGTGACCCTGGCCAGGATAAAGGTGTTCCTGAAAGTGGACAAGTGAGAGATTTCTGTCCAAGGTGACGGGGTGGCAGCCCTGTAGGTGGCAATGCTGTCTCACAGCTCCAGGGTCCCCGGTTTGATCCCAAGCTCAGGTTACTGTCCATCTGGAGTTTTGCATATATGGTCATGTGAGTTCCCTGTGGGTTCTCCGGTTGCCTGCCATGTTCCAAAAACTTTCGGGTAGGAGGACAGCCTGCTCTAAAATGTCCCTAGGTGTGAATGATTCTGTGTCAGGACATACCTGAATATGAACATGATAAAATGGTTACTTTACATGAATAAATGAATTAATTTCTGTCCAAGCTCTTTTGAAGATGGTAATAACCCCAGGCCATTTGGATGTTTGGGTAGAACAGAAAACAAATCAAACCCATCTTGAACTCTTCGACTGAAACATTCCTAGGCATATGCTTACAGTAACTTCTCAGACATGGAAAACCCATCTTACTTGCTCCCCAGGCAAAGAAACAGGAGGCATTTCAGAAATGTAGGCCACAGAGAAAGAACATCTCCACAGTAAATTAGTCCTGCCTCCAGAGAGACAGGTCAACCTCCAGCAACAGAAATGGTCAGGGGCACATGAGATGAGATGTAGAGATCACCTGGGGGCTCCCCTGTGCTGAGATTTTTCTGTTGGATGAGGTGTCCATATGCTGGAAAGCTTCTGCCACACACACACACACACACACACACACACACACACACACACACACACACACACACACACACACACACACACACACACACACACACACACACACAGTAAGATCCTTTGGGCGATCAAAAGATGATTCATGGTCCAGCACACACTGTACCAGGGATGTCTTTGGGATCATCTATGAAAGCTATCAGATGGTGGACTTCTTGAACTCACCGGATACAGGTGAGGAGATTTAAGAAACATATGTGAACCTACAGTTTTAAGGTATAGGAATATATAGTAGACATATTATAAAAGGATCAAACCTATCTTCAAACAATAAAATAATGAAAAAACTATTATGGCCAGTGGCAGCTCATCCATAGGGGCAGGTCCTCATTCATAACCCAATATGTCTTAAATAACATAGGCAGAATTTGATTAATCAAAAATGTAAAAAAAGAATGGAGCTACAGTATATGACCGATACAAGTTGCTCTTCTATTTACATCTTTCTAGATGCTCAGTTTATAATAATTTTATGATAAGAAGGAACAACTTATAGTAAAAAATAAATGATAGGTTTGCCAACCAGGCATAGTAGTTTGTACACTAAATTGGGATAGATTAAAACCTCCTTGTGACCTCATAAATCTAGTTTTGTAAGGAATAAAATAAAATAAATTTCCAGAAAAAAGTGTAAATGCAGTTAATCTGTCCACAATGTACAGATCCATTTATTTTGTAAGACATATTGCAGACACTGGGAAAGAGAAAGGCTGAATAATGAATACTGTCAATATATCAAAAATGCATGTCCACAACAGTCATTTTGTTTCATGTGCAAAGGTTGGGAAAAAGAAAGAAGCCCTAGCCTAAGAATAAGTCAAGTGTGCAAAAATATGTTAAGAAGTCATTATGTCATTATTAAATTCACTCTGTGCAACCAAAGTCACTGTGACTAAAAGGAGCTTTAAAGGTGAAGTTTGCAATTTTGGTTGAAGTTAACTAGGTGTTTTGAATCCCACTCCAGAGTACAACTCTTCCTTTGAACTCATGCCTAGCTAGAGTTTAAATGCACCATACGAAGCTCTGTTAAAGTGGACTTGATAGGGAACTACCTGCAAATGACCTCAGTGCTTTTGTTGTTCACAATTCAAGTGGATATAAAAGGGGGCTTGGACTACCTAGACGTTTTGCCATTAATGAGCTCTTAGACCACTTGTTGTTCACAACACGTCTTCTTTAGAAGTCAGGACTCTTGTAATGCTGAATTATGAATAATGTCTGTCAAAATGATGGGGAAAAAAGACAACCATGTCTGCTAAAAACAACAACAACAAACAAACAAACAAACAACAAAAAAAAAAAACCAGGAACTAGGACAGAGAGTTTTGTTGAACCATCAAAAACTTTTGTGGAAAAACAAGATAGATGCATATATACAATATATATACTGTGCAAAAGTCTTAGGCACCATATTATTTTTAGTACAATTTTGTTATATATAGAGGGGATCAAAATGTAAGTATAGTATT
The DNA here is from genome assembly GCA_011419295.1 of Clarias macrocephalus. Taxonomy (NCBI): domain Eukaryota; kingdom Metazoa; phylum Chordata; class Actinopteri; order Siluriformes; family Clariidae; genus Clarias; species Clarias macrocephalus. The sequence goes on from JAAGKR010002758.1 coordinate 60,803, forward strand.
ATAGAGTTTCCTTACTATGTATTTTAGAGTATGTTAGAGTTTCCTCTAAAGATGTCAGTAGTCACACCATCGATGATGCTGTCATGTGACTGTCAAGAGAAAGGAATGTATTTTTCATGTTGAAGTGGGTATCCATTTTTTTGGGCGCCTGGGTATGTTTATCATGTCTGCATTATTACAAAACTATTGAAACCATAACTTAAATAAATAAATAAATAAATAAATAAATAAATAAATAATGTTTTCATGCCTGTAAAGAAAGCAAAGTATTACATTACAGACCAGTTTTCACAAACAAACAAACAAACAAACAAACAAACAAACAAACAAACAAACAAACAAACAAACAAACAAACAAACCCTAATGTAGTCTCCTGGGTTTTTCATGAAAATAGAAAGAAGTGTAACAACGTTACCAGAAGAACTCGGGCATATTCTCCAGCATGCTCAGTAAAACCTCCTAGCTGTTTTACTTATAAGACTGCACACATTTTTTTTTATGTAAAATATTTTCAATGGCATCTTTGCTAATATGATTTTATGTGTATGTGCCCAAGACTTTTGCACAGCTCTGTGAATACGTCAGCTAAATATGGCAATTTCTAGTACTTCGTAATGCACCTATTAGCCTTTCTTGTTGCAACACTACAGTACCTAACACTATTTTCGTTGCTGTCAGACCATTAAGCCTCTCAGGCATTATTAGCACACTTTTCCACTTTTTTTTTTTTTTTTTTAAATCCGTGACAATAATTACCGCTAAGCATGCACAGCAAGCCATAAGTTCTAGCCATAATAATGAATTAAGGTAACTAATCTGTTGTACAACAAAACAAACCCCAAATGAATCTTACTGAGATAATCCTTATAGGAGGCTGGTGAATTGTTCACTTGTGGGCCATTTTAAATAGGTGTGAATTGATTTGTTGTGCTTACATATGCTCAGAAAAAAAAAATGCTAAGTCATCTGTCTGAGAGCACACTGAATGCTAAAATAGAAAAAGTGATGATAAATAAAATGTAATGACAAGTCATTTCAGAAAGTGGACGAGGTTATGTTCGAGTTCGTCTCAGTGCTCGTCTTCATTACCACAAGATGGCTCTCTCGTCTACTCTTTTGAACAGTATATAAATTGCTGGTGTCAAGGAAAAGGGCTCAGATTTATAGCCTCTAAGAGACTGCCATTTGCCCTATGGGCTCTTTTTGCAGACACAGATTATTCCTGGTCCTGGTCTAAATTGCACTGTCAACGAGGTTTCCGCAGTAAAATCCACCATTAAATTTTAGTCCAGGATTTGTCTGTGTCTAGAACAATGGGAGAGCTACATTACGTAAATTTATACATGGTATATAAAATGAGTGGTAAAAGTCTTTAGTATTTTGCTCTAGGTTAGGCTAGTGATAAAAGTCTTCAAAGCAGCCCGGACACGGACCTTTAAATCATCTGCAGGGCTTTTATCTCTTTGACGGAATCAGTCTTTGGAATATAAACTTTAAGTGGAAGATCAACAGGACAAGACTTCCTCCTCCAGGGTAAACAAATCACCCTCACACCTAGTCGCTCTCTCTCACACACAAACACATACTTGATCCTTGGGGCCTAGCATGTCAATAAATTCAAACTATCCACCCAGGGGCAGTGAGAGAGAGAGAGCATTAAGCCGGCTGGACAGTGGCAATGATTGAGTAGTAGTGATTGTATTTGTGCAGTCTCCTGCTCCCCTGAGACAAGCCAGCGGTGCTATCTTGCACAGTATAGCTCGGACCCGATTTATAGTGCCACTTTCTCTGTGTTTGCCCAGAGATCAGCACTATATGAGCTCCGTGTCAATGCACCATGCTTTCTTTCTGCTTTCTCTACTGGATATGCCTCTGCTAACCCCCAGCTATTCTTTTCTTCATACATATACCTACATTTTCCATTAGTATTTAATCCCATTAATCCTCATTCACCCTCATTTAGATGAGTTCAACCCTGTCTCATTTCTCTTCTGTCATTCTAAATTTCCTGTTTTCTGTAGAACTTTACTGTAAATGTGAAATATTTACATATTATATATTCCCTCTACAGATTTAAATGTCTCAATATTATGCATATTACATTAAAGTGTGTGATGTTTTGGGTTTTTCCTGTTGACTAGAGCTACTAGAGCTTTTACTTTTATTTCTAGGACTTCTCATTTATTTATTTACTTTTTTTTTTTTTTTTACTTATTACTATTCGGATTAAACCCATTGAGTTCAAATGACCAGGCAAACAAACAAACAAACAAAACTAACAAGGTCCGGACGTTAATTAAATAGACCCACTTTAGTAAACGTGGTTGTGATTTTATATAACTTAATTATAATTAAGTGCAAAAACCTTTTTTTCATCTTTTCCAAAACTCTAAAGAAATACCTCCGTGTTGGTTGATTTATGTATTTTTTCTTTGTGTTCTGCATTTTAAAAAAAAATAAAAAATTCATTAATTCTGAAGAGCCTAGTTAAATGTCAAAGTCTATTGCTTGCTTTTTCTTTCTTTCTTTTTTTTTTTTAGCTGAAACAACTCTGCTGGAGCTCATTCCTTTCTGTGGTTTAAATTTAATACCACTTACAGTGGGAAAATAAGTGCTGGTACAGTTTAATGAGAAAAACAAAACAAAACAAAAAAACTTTTTTTAATTACCAGTTTGACTGGTGTGAAGCTGATCCTGTGTAGAGAATTTCTCATATTATCAATGCTTGGCTGCCTATTTTTGCTTGTTTTTTTTAAATAGGAAGACTTAACAAAGTTGCTCTGGTTGGCACTGGCTCTGTGGAGTCTTGCCCTCTCCATCCTTCTCTTTCCCTCCACTAGATGTTGCTGTGACTCCCTGTTGGACTGTAGACTAAAACATGGTTTCCTGCTTTTCTTTCTTTTTTTGCCCTGTAAAAAAAAAAAAAAAAAAAAAAAAAAAAAAAATATATATATATATATATATATATATATATATATATATATATACTTCTATTCCACAATGAACGTGAATGGGGGATACCACAGCACAACTCCCCTTTTCCATTTATTTCATCCTCTGGAAGTAAACTTTGGTTCAGTTCTCTTCATGTGTTCTCACTGAGGAGTATGACTATAAGTCTGATTTTCTAAAAAGATCTGTGTTTATAGCTCTCCATCACTCAGTAAAGGGGGTGAGAAGGCATTGCTGCTCCTTTTCCCTGCTCACACCCGAGTGTCATTAAGATATGAGTGAGCTTCTAATAAGTGCCAAATGATCACACACTCCCACATCTATCTGATGCTGTATCATTAACCGTGGTCATGGCAGTAGTGAGGGAAGAAAATAGAAATGGAAACTCAGGGAAAAAAAAAAAGATCCATATTTGGCCCGGAGAAGATGGGATTAGCGAGCAGAAGGTTGTCTCTTGGATCAGTGTAAGATGGTGAGAGGCGGTTTGGTTTGCAGGTCGAGGAACTGTGGTTGACGTTGTTTCTGTCGTGGCTCAGCTGGAGGTCGGACCTGAATAGCACTGAGTCATCAGGCGTGGGTGGATGTTATGCTTTAGTCAGTGGCAGAGAGGGGACGATGGAGGCGGCCACCGAGAGGCCATGCTAAACAGCATTAATAATATGCCAGGTTTAAAGTCCTGTTGCATTTTAACAGGTGCTCTCTTCCCCTCGCTCTCTCGCAAGCTCACGCTCTCAATCCATCATTCTCTCTCTCTCACACAGTCTTATCTCTCTCTCTCTCTCTCTCTCCCTCTCCCACTCCATCCACTCGGAATTTATTGCATGTAGTCAGAGATCAGAGAGAAAACGAAAAAAAAAAAAAACTGCACTTCTGCTTGCCAACCGGTTACCATGGTGCCTGCTCTCATTTTGATCTTGAAGTACAGATAATTAAATAAAAGAGAGAGAGAAAGAGTGACACAGACACTCAGATATGGGCAGTAGAAAGAGAAGAGATGGGGAGATACAAGGTCTTGGCTTCGAGTGACTCAACCAACACAACTAGATCCCATAAAGAAGGCTAAACCTGAATGTACTGTATGCAGTTCCCTAGATATGCAAATTCTTAGATATGCTTGTATGAGAGCACAGCAATTCTTCATTATGTGAGTACTTAATACTGTTTAACTGATCTGCTTCTCATCTCTTACATGCACATTTTTTTTTACTTGACATATGCATAAGAATTAATGTTACCCTGGTAACAAGGGTGCATATGTGTGTATATATATTATGTGCCCAAAGTCCCAGAAGAGATTGTCTGCATTTAAGTGCGCATTAGAAAGAAGCTGGGATGAGGAGGGAATAGATTTTTAGTATATATAGATTTTTGAGTTGAAAAAGACATATTTATGGATGTTTTGTTACTTAAAACACCTTTATATTTCACACACACATTACTTTTTTTTTTCTTTTTTTTTTGCCAAGATCAGACCCCATGATAACCTCTCTCAAGTGCATTCATGGGATTTTTCCCCCAATGTTTTTACAAAAATGTACACTATTTCTGCCTCAGTTTGTAAATGTGTCCCCTGAGGGATGGTACAGAGAAGAACAGATCCAGTGCCAGTTATCGAACCTTGGGCACGGTGGATTTTGGCTCAGGTGGCTGCTGAAGCAATCGATCAGCATGACTGAGTAGAGAGAAGCGAAAAAAAAAAGAAAAAAAAAAGTAGTGCACTTGTTTTAATGACCAAACCACTATGAGGGAGGGATAAGAGGAAATTCACAGGGTTAAACAGCAACTTTTTTCTTTCTTCTGAGATACACACATCTGCCGTGATTATTGGCATTTGTAAAGAAATATATCACAGACAGATCGATTTCTTAGTGTTCCATAGCATGTTGGCTTAAAGGGATGCAGGGGCAGCATTCATTGTAGCTTTGGGATATGTACAAAGCACAGTAAGGGGATAAAGAGGATTATAGGGATCCACCTTTAAGGGGATAGAGTAATAAAACTTCAAATTCACACAGACGTGTTCTGTAAGTGACAAGAAGTTATTTTGGCATCTATGTGCCTTGAAGTGAGATTCTTCTGCACGCTAAACTTAAAAAAAAATTAATCAGTGTTAGGCTCACAGAATAAAAAAAAAATGCAGCAGACGCTAAATAACGTCACAATACATTTTTGACGTGGTCCTTTTACATGGGTCTTGTCTAATGTTGTTCATGGAAACTGTGAAATGCTTGCACATGGCTGATATTTTCCACTGTTGAGGAAATGGAGAAAAAGGAAATGTTTTCGACTCTAGTGTTAGCCAATAATGTAACAGAGAAAACAAGTTGTAGTTATTAACTAGCAAGAATATTCATTAATTTATTCATTTTACAGTATATACCGCTTATCCTGTACAGGGTTCTGTGCAGGAAGCCTGGAGCCTATCCCAGGAGACTTCGGGCACGGTGTGGGGTATGCCCTGGATCCATGCCGATCCATGCACACTTGCACACACATTCACAGATACCAGGCAATTTGAGAATGCCAATTAGCCCACTATGCATGTCTTTGGATTTTCACTGTTGGTTCATGGCGTCACCATGATTGATGTGAGAGGGCCAGAATACCCTCCACCCCCCCACAATCAGCTCTGTCTAGACCTCTATAGCATCACCTGGGATTCGAACTTGAGATCCCTAGATAATAGTGGTAAAGTTGTTGCTGCTGTGCCATTCGGGCTAGATAGCTCACTGTGGACTATAAATTTAATCAAGAGTGCAAAAACATACAAAACACAAGTAATAATTTTTTTTATCTAATCTATAATTATTTATTAAAAAAAATACATATATGTATAGTTTATTAGAAACATCTAGTAATATTTTTAGCTGATATAATGGTAAGTGCTATACTTTTTGTCAGCAGTCTAACATTGGCTACTACGCATTAAAAACAGTCATAATGATAACATTTTATGCATTGTCTGTATCACTTACTGTATGCTGTACAGGAGCCTGGAGCCTGTCCTAAGGAACTTTGGATGGTGTGCCAATTCACCACAGTGCACGAGTGCACACACACACACACACACACACACACACACACACACACACACACACACACACACACACACACACACACACACACACACACACAATCGTATACTACAGATAATTTGGAAACATATCTGCACTGCCTTCGGACTGTGGGAGGAAACCAGAGTACCTGAATTGAGCCAACCAAGCATAGGGAGAACATGGAAAAGTCCTACTGTAACTTTGAGCTCCCAAGCTTGGAGGTACAAGTCGACAGTGCTAACCACCAAGCCACCGTGCCACCAAACATATGGTTCAAATTTCAGACGGTTCCAGTAAATTAAAGGATTAATTATGTTAGATGTGAACAAATGTGTTCCCTTTCAGCTCTGTATCTAACAAGATAACACAGCAACTGACTTGTTTAAAAAAGGACCCAACATAGGCATGAGCACTGAGCTACCTAGCTGAGTTACTTGCATCTTTAAACAATGATTAAAGACCTATTTGTTACATTAATGTTTGGGTTATTTTTATGGTACTTAGTAACATAGTAACCCAATGTAAGGATCTATCCAATGAAGGACACCTTGAAGCATTTTGTAAGTCGCTCTGGATAATACCTAAATGTATATATAAATGTTTTGCAGAGTAAGAGAAGAGTTCTTTTTCTTATGCTAGTTACATAAAGCATTATGACAGATTTCATTGCATTATTTCATCATTAATGGACTTAAAACATATCACATTTTCTTTAACTGAAATCAAAGGTGGTTTATGCATCAAGCAGGTAGGTTAACATCAGTTTACTAATGTAAAAGGTGATTGAGGGGGTCTGGGGGGTCAGGTAATATTGGAGAGTTCATAACACCGACACAATTGTCAATAATACCAGATTCCAGATTGGATGTCGAATCTGGCATATTTATGAGTAATACCTCATACTAGCATGTTCCAATGTTAAAATATGTAACTCCTACACAAAATATGTGAAGTTTGGCTACTTAATATGAACATTTTGACAGCAAAATTAGATATCTCCATTTTTTTTTCTCCAAACAAAACAAAAGCCATGCAAATTGATGAAGAGATATTTTGTGCATGTTTTATTCAAGTCACAAGGGTTTTAAAAAGCAGAAATGGTGAAATATTATGCAAAAATTCTTTTGGTTGCATCGATGTGAATTCTGTGAGATTTTGCAAAAGTTTTCTTTTTCACAAGATATAAATCAGCCTGCAGTTGTGTTTGGGGTCATTTTAGTTTGCTATTCGGTATCAATAATACAGCCATGCTATTAAAATCATTCATGTTAAAACCACCTAGGTTTTGGGTTCCCCTTCTGCCATCTGGGTGGCTCTGACTCCTCAGGGTGTGGCTCGTCAGGAACTCTAGGGTGTGCTGTGTTGCCTGGTACTAAGATATTGGCAGCAGATTGCTTGGATGCGGGTACGGTATATGGGTGAGCATGGGTGAGGATGCCCATGATCCTGTCATCAGCTTAGTGGTGTATAGTTGGTCATCAATGTTGCTCATTTCACCAGGTGGTGCTATTGATGTTATGGCTGATTGGTCGATTAAGTTTTTATTTAAAAATATAGCAACGTCAACCATAAACCACAAGTTTGTTGAAAATTGTTCGAAACTTTATAATCTCCCAAGCTTTTCACTTGAGTAGTCGATGACAGCTCCTTGTCAAAGTACAGGTTCATGCATCAATGACTGCATGTATGTTAATTGTCCCAAAAGGCTTGTACTGTAATTAGAGGACAATTACAATAATTATAAAATAATTGTAATTATAATTACTTATATTATAATAATAGTGGACAGAACCAGACAAATGAATGCAATAGTTCGTACATCAGCTTTCCATACACAGCATGTGCCTCTCATGTCTCTTAGACATAAATTGCTTGTGTATCATTTAAGTGTCATAACATTATTTCTCTGCTTAATTTTCTTAAAAAAAAAAAAATTACCATAAATGCTTCATGGTTCCAAAAGGCAGCAAAATAAGTGTAAGTGAAAGCAGGAGAAAGGCAGTGGGCAAAATTAGGTTATACTTTCAAAATAAGGTTATACTGTATAGCAGTTTTCAAATTTGATGTTTTCTTTTCGACAATTTTGTGTTATAATAATAATAATAATAATAATAATAATAATAATAATAACAATAATAATTTGCCAAAAAATGGCTTTTATGTCGTTTTGCTGTCAAACTCTTCATATGCTTTTTTTGATATATGTTAAAAAAGCCAGTGAATCCAGTTAAGCTGTGGCGCTTTGACTGCAAAGATTGTGCGGGAAATTGTTATTACACAGAGATCTGGCTTTTCAGCAATGGAATGTTCACTCAGTCAGAGATGAGCAGGCAGGAATGCTGAGTGCACCTAAGCTAAGGATAGGAAGCTGAGATAACATAATCTACTCAGCGTGCAATTCGCAGCAATATCAAGCTACACTGCGTTTACCACATCAGCATTACGGTGTGAACCAATGAACAGGAAAACAACATAAACAACATTGAGGATCACCCCGGCACCCATCCCCTTACCTAAGGATTGTGTTTAAAACCTTTATGAGTTATGAATCCTCTAAACAGCGAGAAATGGTCAGTAAGGACAAGGATGGAAGTGAGCTTCACTATAATCAGGTTTTGTTCTTCTTCGGCTGCTCTTAACGATTAAATTGGAGACTGTTTGCCTTTGCTCTCTCGCTTTCCTATCTGTTGGATTAATGGGCTATAAGGTCATAGAATGGAAGTCTGTTCTATTTCGATAACCGTTTGGGACTATGCACTGTGTGAATGAAAACAGTATATAGAAAGTGTGAGAGATAGAAAGGCAAAGAGTCAAGAGGTTCATTACTCAGCCAGTAATGACACCACTGTCCGTTTGAATCGAATTAGTGTGTTCTTCCTTTTGCATTAAGGATGTTGCTCTTTCTCATTACTAGTCTTGCCTTACTCCCTCCAGAGAGTTTTATGCTTTTGTCTGATTACTTCAGCCACTGGAGCGATTAGCAGGAAGATTTAAAGTTATTTTTGCTGTGTTGGGAGCTTTACAGAGTTCCCCATCAATGCCGGAGTCTACGTACTTACATTATGGTCTGCTGCTCCTGCTAAAAATAGCTCCAAATTTCATTTGAAGTGTTAGTTAAAGTTCTTAGATGAGCTGAGATGAGGTTTTCTTAAAACCAATTTTACTACACCAAGTGACAAAGTGAATTAGCAATTGCTTTCATGATGTGAAAGGACAAAAAAAAAACCTATGGTTGCTAAGCAACATAACAGGCAACAGGCAGATTAGGGTATTCCATGGATAGAATGATTGTGATGCTGTCACAAGTTTATATATATCAAGGATTTCCCTAAGGCTTCAAGTGTGCTGTAGTCATTTAGATTTTAGAACATTTTAGACACGTATTCATTTATAAATGAATGGTATTTAATCCATGAATAAAAATATATAAGCCACCTAAATTTGCACAAAGTAATTTGCAGCTATAAAGATTCATTAGCATGTTGGTTGATATCCATCACTGAGTATTCATTAATGGAAAAAAACACTGATTCAGGATCATGCGGCAGCACGGTAACTTAGGGGTTAGCACTGTCACCTTGCACCTCCAGGGTGCGGGTTCGATTCCCGGCCAGATTTGATTCCTAGCCAGGTTCGATTCAGTGTGCATGGAGTGTGCATGTTCTCCCTGTGCTTAGTGGGTTTCCTCTGTGGATACTCTGGTTTCTCCCACAGACCAAAGACATGCAGATTAGGCTAATTGCTGTTCCCAAATTGCCTGTAGTGTGTGAATGAGTGTGTGAGTGTGTGTATGTATGTGTGTGTCCTGCGATAGATTGTCACCTTGTCCAGGGTGTACCCTTTCACATGCCCCAAGTCTCCTGGGATAGGCTCCAGGCCCCCAGCGACCCTGTATACAGCATCAATGAGTGAGTGATAGTTCATGCTTGTTTTTATTATTATTATTATTATTATTATTATTATTATTATTATTATTATTATTAAAACAACACCAGTTAATGTGGTGTATTAATGTTGAAATACATCATTTGTTAAATAATACATTTAATTTAATCTTAACATTTACAATTAAGTATCAATATGCACTAACAAATTTGTGATGGAAAAATTATTCATTAAAAAAAAAGTTTACATTTGCCTTATGAAAGTGGACAATTGAGTTAAGCAGCTTCTGCCCAGTCAACACTATATCTAGTCCTTCCATGTTCATCTCTATTGTCTCTATTGTGCTCGTGCTCCATATGGAGTTGTCAATTCCCCCGTGGAGCGGTTTTCTCAGTTTTGCTTCTTGATGGCTTAAGGCCTGGACTGGAAAACAGTCCAACCCTTTCAGTTCTCCCAGGCATCAGGGCATTGCCCACCTGGCAAGTGGATGAGCTGTTGATACACCACCTCGCCATTGTGTCTACGCTCATAATAAGCCATTCTCCAGGCACTAACCCCCCTAGCATCCAAGTAATTGGTCAGACTATCCAGGAGCCCATTTTTCTTTTCTTTTCCCTTATCCCCTCCCCATTCCAGCATCACATAACTAATGCACAGTTGATGCTCATGCAGGAGGTGGGTGGCTGCTAAGTAATTGGTCAGTTTCCCCTGGAGACCAGCTTCAGTGTTTTTTCTACAACTTCATAGGGGGTATCTGCTGGACTTTCCGCAGCTAATCACCATGTTGGAATCTATTTCAAATAAAACTGTGAAGCTACATGAGTTGGTTCAATTGTTATTAGGCCAATGTATTATTTTAATTGTAAAAAAAAAAAAAAATAGATCAAGCTAGATGAGGATGCTATTAGACCTAGCAGTCTGGTTGCTACTCTTAGGGTGCTTTCACATTTGCAAAACCACGACTGGTATGTATGAAATAAACAGTCACAGGTTAACTGGTCTCAATTGAACCCTTGTGGAACAGTGATTCCACCCTGAATGAACCTATCTACACAAATAAAGCCAAAACTGCTACGTGCTTTGAGTTGCAATGTGAGCTACTAAACTGACCTAAATTACAGTGCAGTTGTACTGACAAAAGTGTGGTGTACTGTGGAGATCTGAATCTAAAATTTTCTAAAGAAACTGGATGTTAAGTAATAGTTCTAAGCTACTTAAATCAAAGTCTTTTTTTTGTCACATATACATTACAGCACAGTGAAATTCCTTCTTTGCATATCCCAGCATAAATGGGGTCAGCACCCCTGGAGCAGATAGGGTTAAGGGCCTTGCTCAAGAGCCCAACAATGCAACCTGGCTGAGCTGGGAATCGAACCGCTGACCTGGCTGAGCTGGGAATCGAACCGCCGACCTTCCGATCAGTAACTCAGTGCCTTAGCCCTCTGATCAATGAATAAAACAGTTTTATGCATGCCTTTTCAGGCCTTTCATGCCAATCAGTGTGTATTTTTATTTTTAAATAGGTGTGAACATGCCCTAAGAAACAAGCCATTCCCCTTACATGGCCTTCAACCTGAATTAATCACAAAAAGATGGTGTGTGGTACAAAAAGGCTTTCCCCTATTTCTTGGACATGTTAATTCCCTTATTACCCAAAGGATCTTATCATACACACACACACACACACACACACACACACACACACACACACACACACACACACATGCACACCTTTGATGTTTGTTAAGCATATTTTTGGAAGTAGCCTGCTTTTATCACTCCTGTGCCCTCCTGCTAGAAGGTGGAGGATGCTGTGAAGTCATGCTCCATAGCTGTGCCAGTTAAACATGGCTCTATAAAATTAGGGCCCTCATGGCCTCGTAATGATTCCCTAAGCAGATGAGTAATGTATTGGCCTGTCTGTCGCTTGGCTAACAGAGCTTTGTCTCCTTTAGTTGTGGCCAGGCGACAAACGTCTGACAAACAGGCTGTGCTCGGTGGCAGGGTGTGAGTATAGACCTCGGGTTTGGGACCTCGGTTCTGCCACAACAGCCCTGGAAGCCATCATGTCGCATCCAGTTCTCACGAAAGTGTTAGACTATAAATGAAACTAGATCTCCTTATTAACTGGGAGAAAAGCTGGTCCATGGGGATGCCGCTGTTTCATTCATGGCCTGGGCTCACTCACTGCTATCCATAGCTTAGGCTATCATATGATCAGTGAGCTGTGTTTTATATGTTTACCGTTCCATTATGAGTAGCATAGCTTAAATTGATACAAATAGACACTTTCCTTTAGGACACCCCAGTCTCTAAATTGAATTCCTAATGCTCATTGGTGGGATTTTGCACACCACTACAGCCAAAAAGTGTTTTTTAATGGAGCGCTGCACAGGTGCACTCGATAATCCATTTTTTCCAAAGCAATAAACTCCTCCATATTTGCCTCTGACTATCTGAGCCCTCCATCTGGACTCTTCAGTGTCCCCATCCGCTGGAGACCTGCCCAGAGCACGGCTTCTGTCCTTTGTCAATACGGCAACAGCCGTCACAATTAGTGCTTTTAATTACACAGCAGCCCACAAGCCTTGCTGTTTTCACGATCCTCTTTCGAACACTTGTGCTAACACAGTTTAGAGGCTCCTGCCTGAATGCATGAAATGTTCCTCTCTGCACCTTATGAGAGAAGCCACATCTGTGTCTTAAAAGATTAGATAAGAGGAAAGAGGGCTTATTTCAAATGATCAGGATTCACAACGAATGCATGCAGCTCTGGCAGTTACGATTATTAGGCCGAGAGAAAGCAAGGAAAGCAGAGTGGGATCATAAAGACAGGCTTACAGGGCTCCTTTAGGAGGCTGCTCTAATTAAAAGACAGGAAGCTGTTGGTGGATGACTGTAATGTGATCTTCTCCTAAACAACAATGTGGCATAATTAAGCAAGGGTCATGTGTATGAGCGAGTCTGTAACTAGATGCTCCTGTGGTCAAATTAATCACCTTGGCAGTGGTGTACCTAAAGAGCAATTTTCTTTTGATGAGTCATTAATCCATGACCAAGGATAATTTGACAGCATGTTTTTGGTTGTAATCATAGCAAGTCAGTGTTGAAAATGTGGTATTACAGACGCTCTAAGCTGATTAATCCGCTGTCCTTTACACACATCAAACTTTTAATGAGGGAAAGCCCAGGAAAGGTTTCCAGGGACTGTGACAGAAAGGTCAACCGACTTGAGGCATTATAACATTATCTTCAAAGCGTGTACACTGGACACCCGTAAAGCCTTTCTGCAGGGAAACAAGACTTATTCTCAGGGTGATGACGGTTACGGTCATCGCACAATATAAGTATGTTAACATATATGGATGTAGATTACACGTACATAACTAGCCTACTCTACCTTTCTTGATTTATGTATTTATTTAGAGTAGATAATGCACATAATTAATTACTAACCGTTTATTTGATCTCATTACATCTCTCTGTAGAAGAATAAAACCAAGTACGTTTTATTGTCATTGGTTTTCAGTGTATAGTCTATACAATTCATGCCACAATGACATGCTTCACTTGCAAAAATAAATTGCATATGAGATAATGTACTGTATGGAGGAAATATTACAACGCAGCAACATGAGACAAGTGCACATATGTAAGTAGAGAGATGTATAAATTGTATTATGAACTAAATTGTAGAATAACATGCACGGAGTGTTATGAAGGTGTTCATATTGCATGAGCAAGAACTTAAATATCAACCATATCAATATTTGGTGTAACCACATAGTTGAGTGAATGAATGCTTTAAACAAGTTTAAGTGTATAGTGTATAGTGTAAGTGCTATGTCAGACACAGCATGGCCATATGTCCTTTTTTTCTTTTCTTTTTTTCATCTAGTAGAATTATATTGTAAAGAATCCACACTCATTTCATAGATTGATTGGCTGGCTGGCCATTTCTACAATCTCGCTAAAGGTTCCCCTGGTAAAATTGGAACCCCTCCTTCCATTTAATCTTTATCTGATGAGTAGTAAAATGTTAGATTCATGAAAAGCGGTATATATATATATATTCCAATTTTCTTCAACATGGAAGAAAAAAAAATACATTGAAGGAGGTCCTGGTTATTTAGTACATTTAGATAATCAGCGGACTTATTTCTTTTTCTAATCACATTGCTGAGCCTAGTACCTGACCATCTGAAGCAACCCCAGATCATAACACTAACTCCAGGTGGCTTGTACAGTGTGATGGGAGCGTCACATCATGCACTTCCCTTATTAACCTGATGCGCATATTGCTATGTAATAGCAATCAGATCACATGACCTTTTTATATTTCTTTAAATATTTAACCTCACTAGCAAGTTAAAGACTTTTATTTCTGATTCGCCTTTATTAAACCTAGCTGTTATTTCTCACTCTTACTCACTCACCGTCTATACGTGTGTTTAAATGATCTCTGATCATGGTTATTTATGATTTTTTTTTCAACCACATTCTTTTTATTACATTGGTGGTTCAGCACTATCCTTCCAGGTTGTAGCAATGCGTTGGACAGTTATTTCCATCCTACCAGTGATTTCTGCCTTCTTAGTTGTTTCTTTGCTTTATACAGGCCAACAATTTGACCACTGGATATATTTTCTGAGACGGTTGTTTAAGAAATAAGAGGCTACTCACTGCATTGGTTTTGGTTAAAATATTTGTTTGCCAGCTGAAACATATTAATCACTGTAAAAATTATCCAGTCATATGGTCTTAATTATTTGCCTATTTAAATCCCAACTTCATCTTTTTTGGCCAGGCACTGAATAAGCACTCTTGTAATGCAGCTCAACCAATCAAATTAGTGGACTGGAACTAACAGTTGTATAAAAAAAAAAAAAAAAAAACAATTTTAGAAATCTGTAAATGAACAGTGCATTTGCAGTTACATTGAGAGTTTCAGTGTAATGATGCAAGGAGATACCAGCTGCGTTTTCAGGATAACAGGACATAGGCTGTGTGTGTGTGTGTGTGTGTGTGTGTGTGAGAGAGAGAGTCCATTAATATAGACTAGGCTTATGTCCTGTATCTACGTAGATGAGTAGATGTGTTGGAGTTAATGGGGAACTGTGCTCCTCATCATTTTTGATGAGGTTTCTACAAAGGGGCTTAATGTGTGATCAGCTTATCGAACACATGGTGTCAAGGCACTCTCCGTTGTGCACTAGGACTGCGGACAACGGACTGCTGCTTAGGCACTATAAGATGACAGCTGAACACCCAGGAATCTAAAGCAGCTGACAATTGAATTAATTATTTATTTCTTTATTTTGACCATTGTTGTGTTTCTATCTTGTATTTTTGTGGTCTTGAGGAATAATTCTCCAGACTTCCCGAATCACTTTTTCTTGGCTCTCAATTTCAGTCTAGTCCCTGCACCTGACATGTTTCAGAGGAATGTTTTTTGTTTGTTAAGCCACATAGTGATGTGTGAGTAATTCAAGTATATATATATATATATAAAAAAAACCCCTCTAACTTGAGGCATAAACAAGTGAGAAGCAGGTGCAGATGATGGCAGATGTTTAGGCAGCAGATTGGTATACTGGTGAAGCTGAATGTGAGGTTGGAACAGACGAGATAGGAAATGGGAGGCTGTTAAATAAACAACCAATTTTTAAAATAATATCTTTAGGCACTTTGCACAAGTCTGCCACAATAAAGCATTTGTTCTTATTTGTTTAATTTAAAGAAATGAGCGTGGCTCAAGTCTTTTGCACAGTACTTTATATAAAAAAAATGTAGTTTCATTTTCATATGATTACATTTGGGTCTCAAGAGGTTAACATTGTGCCCTACTTTCCTAAGCTCAGTTAGCTATCTACTCTATACAGTATGTGTTGCTACCATACACTTTCAAAAGTGCTCATAAAGCTTATATATATATATATATATATGCAATCAAGATACTAGATATGTAAATGAGAAATACAACAAACATACATTTCAACAATGAAAACAGTGCAGCAGTAATTCTATATGGCTAGAAGTAAAATTGACTGTGCTGTCGTACTTTTTGCCCCCTATCTCAGCAACACTAGTCAATCATGGGCATCTGTGAGGTCATGTATGTAGAAGAGGTCAGATAGTCCTTTTTCCTATGGGTGTTTTATGCTGACATGTGACACGCCATGAGTAGCAGTTTGAAAAGCTGAGGTTGCCTGCCTTCACGTTTCTCAGAGGAAGCATGTATTAGCCTTCACCCTCCCTGGATGTTAGCTGTCATATTATATGGGAGAGCTGGCTTGTTATATGTTCTAAAATGAAGAAAGGATCACATTTATCCCAACCTCTTGACTTTTTATGTTTGATGATGAGACCTTTGGCTACACCTTTAGTGCAACTTTAGTCTCGAGTTCATGTTGATGCGATTCACTGTAAATGAGGAGCGGTGGGTGGAAAATCAAGGACATTTAGGCCATTAAGCATTGATCTAATCTTTTATTCAGGGTCTAAGAGTAATATCTTATGACAACGAGAGTGGATAAGTGCTGTGGGCGCTGCAGGAACTGTACACGAGTGCTAAATAAATTGCATTAAGTAGCACTACGAAGCGCTTTTCATTATCATATTACAAATTAGTTGATACGAACACATTGTAACAAACCTGCAGATGGATAAATGGGTTGGTACGGATGAAAGACAGGCAAAATATTTATCTCTTGCTTGTAATGTGTGTCAGGAAAATATTGACATAAATGCTAAGAAACTTGGGTAAATGCCTAGCTAATATCACTTTATGTGTGTTAAGAGCTGTGGAAATCTTTTCATGCATTAGTAAGCATAATGTCACATATGTGGTTTATTTATTTATTTCGTTTTATATTAAAAAAAAACAGTGCTGTGAACTACAATATACTGAAAAATCAATTCTAATCATCTTTGCAGTGGCCTTTTGAAATACATAACCATTATCATAAATCCGTGACAGCAATCCAAACCTTATGAAGGGTTGCTTTTATGATATTGCAGCAATACACTTAATTCTATATGGACAGAATTGATCATCGTGCATCGCACTTGGGCTTCAGTTTAAAAATCTAAGAAAAGACCACTGGTGTGAAATCAGCAGGAAATCAATTTGAGCCTGGCCAGCTCTCGCTCCAGCCTACTGAGTGATTATTTACATTCCTACATTTGTGGGGGAGTTATGGAAATCAGCCGCTGATATCACAGATCTGCTAATGTGGGTGAAAACAAGCTAGCATTTCAATATAAATAGCCACGTAATTAGGAAGCCTTAGCTTTGCAAGCATGCTCGGTCTTACAACAGAAAGTAAACAAGAGCTATTAGAAATGAAGTGTTTTGCAGTGTTGATAAGCCTGAACACTTTTTTCAGGAAAAATATAACGCTTAATAAAGATGGAATGCAAAGAAGTTGAAATACATGAACAAAGTTTCAGGGGCAACATATTAGCATGTTATGGCATCACAAAGCTTATGATCAGATATTGCCTTATGTAAATTTTTTTTTATTGTTCTGTTTTTTTTTTTTTCAACAGGGTGGTATGGAGGGCGGCACGGTGGTGTAGTGGTTAGCACTGTCGCCTTGCACTGCCAGGGTCCGGGCTCGATCCCCGGCCAGGCTCGATTCCCGTCTCTGTGTGCATGGAGTTTGCATGTTCTCCCCGTGCTTGGTGGGTTTCCTCCGGGTTCTCCGGTTTCCTCCCACAGTCCAAAGACATGTAGGTTAGGCTAATTGGTGTCCCCACATTGCCCGTAGTGTGTGAATGAGTGAGTGTATGTGTGTCTGTGCCCTGTGATGGATTGGCACCCTGTCCAGGGTGTACCCTGCCATGTGCCCTAAGTCTCCTGGGATAGGCTCCAGGCCCCCGTGACCCTGAATACAGGATTAAGCGGTATACTGTAGATGATGAGTGAGTGAGTGAGGGTGGTATGGTGGCTTAGTCGTTAGGGCTATTACCTCACACCTCCAGGAAAAAGGGTTCAAATCTCACCTCTTATCTATGTATGGAATTATCTGCCCATGCTTGGTGGCTTTTCTACCTACAGTATACTCCAAATGCTGACTGGCATTTTCAAATTTCCTGAAATGTATGATGGATTGAACTGTATGTGCTTGTACTCTGTGATTGGTTGGTACCCCTCCTTGTGCCCTAGGTTTTCTGTGATAGGCTAAAGGCCCCCATGACATTGTACAAGATATTTACATTTACAGCATTTGGCATACACCCTTATCCAGAGCAACTTACATTTATCTCATCAAACATCTAAGCAGTTGAGGGTTAGGGATAGTGGTAGCTTAATGGTGCTGAGGTTTGAACCTGGAACCTTCTGATGCATAGTCCAGTACTTTAACCATTGATCTACCCCTGCCCAAATTTAGTGTATGGCTGGCAATCTTTTAACCATGCACTAAATTTGTTTAAGTATATTTATTATTGAGTATTTCTTCCAGAGGGAAAAAAGAAAAAACATTGCTTGACTGGTTTATAAAATTTAAACTTTTTAAATTTATATAATTTTTTTTTCTACTTTTAGAATGAGGTAATGGAACGATGAAGAAGGAATCTACAGTATGTATAGCAAATATTATTAAGTGTGCTATTTACTTCATTAAATGCTGTACAGTAATTCATCTATATTATTATTGATTAGCTAACTACCAGTTGAAACAATAACATACAATCTGTTTAAAGTTTTAACAATGCTTACATAATTATAGAAACCTTTTTCATGCAGAATGAATGGTTTTAGTAAGAGTAAACAATTTATTTCACTTCAGTTTTGCTAAGCAGAAGTATGCCTTGCTGCCTTTTCTCAGTCCCTGTGTGGCTCTGCACCTCGGCAAAATACAATCGGATACATTTTATGAGAAGGTTAAGCACGCAATGATGTGTTTTATGTCGACAGGAATACAGGAAGTACCCTGGAGGCAGGCTTTTTTGTGGCTCTGTATAAAGGATACACTTGTGAGGTAGCATAAAAGTGCTTGCTCATACCTGATTTTGGCAGCAAGATTAAGAGACAAGGAGGAGATGCTACAAAAACATGAATAGAAATAGTTTCCTTTTTTTCTTTAAACAGTTCTTCATAGTTTCACATGAAAGGTCTATAAGCCATGGTGGGTTATAGTTAAATGCTTCCCTAGCTAAGCTAGCTTCTAAACTATGTAGATTATTTACAAAATACAACACTACTAAATGTATTTGCTGTCACCACAACGGACCGTCTGATCTGCACAATCAGCTTGGTACATGTATTACATAGGATTCCCTTTTTGATAAAACCCATCTATTCTGATCTGGGATTGGGACTGGCACTAAGGATCCCCTGGATTCAGTGGCTGGTTAGGGAACTTTGGCAGTGAATCAAGCCCGGGCCTCCCACATTACAGGCAAGAAGCTCACCACTGAACCACCAGTGCCCAGCATTATTAGGGGCACTGAATTCCTCTGAATTCAACACTGAATGCAACAGCATACAGTACTTAAACTTATTTTACTGTAGTATTTGAGATGATTTTATTTTATGCCTTGTTAATTATCAATTTTTATAATATGTTGTTATTATTACTTCTGACCAGAGGTTCTACCATGGTTGTGAAATTGGAGTAAATACAAATATCCCTAGTTTTCCTACAGAGGTTCCTAGATGGTTAGATTAATGGAATATTGTAGTGTTATTATTTGCTTTACGTTTATTTTCATACAGTGGAACCTTGGATTACGAGCATAATTCATTCCAAAAACACTCGTAAACCAAATGGAATTTTGCCATAAGAAATAATGAAAACTCAAATTATTCGCTCTACAGCTCAAAACAATAAATACATAACAATAATTAATACAATATATAAAGTAAAAATAAAACAAATTAACTTGCACTTAACATTTAAAAAAAGTAAAAATAAATCCAGACAGATGACAGTGTTTCCGTTTGTGCGCGCAGGCGGCGTGTATTTGTATGTGTGTGTATGTGTGTGGAATTAGCCCCTCGCCTCGTCTTAAACAGTAAAACTCCTCCTCCCTCCCACCACCCCGCTTTTTAAGTTTCACAACTAACATATACAATGCAAACACTGTTTTAACGGAAAAAAATTAATCTCTCTAATGATACTCGTGTGTGTAAATAAAGCGTGTGTGTGCAGCCGGAGAGAGTGTGTGTGTGTGTATGTGTGTGTTGGTGTCAAATTACGCGCGTGCACACACACATAAAGTACACATGAGTAAAGTGTGCATGTGTGTGTGTCGGTGTGTGTGGGGCACAGTGTCAAATTACGCGCACGCACACACAGAAGGGAGAGGAAGATGTTGATTATACCAGTAAGACGAGCACTAAGACGCAGCAGGGGAGACGATTACCCATAATTCCGCAGCGCAAGAGAGAGAAAAATCATTGGCTCAGTTGTGATTATTGCTGCTCAGTGTCAAAATAAGAGTCGCATGCGTGATACATGATACCATGCACTCGTAAACTAATACTTGTAAACTTGTAAACTCGTAAACCACATTACTCGCAATCCGAGGTTCCACTGTATTACTTTTTTTTAATGTTTATTTTATATACTTTATTTTCTTTCAGTGGTATTATTTATTGAATTATTTTTAAATGTACTATTTTATTGTGACTTTTTATTTCTATTATTCTTTTATCACTTCAGAAAGTAAAACACTTTAAGCTGTTTTGTCTAATATTAGACACTTCATGTCTTGTTATGTCTTGTATTTTATGTGACTAGAACTACTACTAATACTATTTCTATGACTCCCACTACAGTTGCTGATACTAGTTCTACTTTTATGACCACCACTACTACTGTTGTTGCTGCTGCTGTACTACTACAATTACTACCACCACTGTTACAACCATAACTGCTACTACTACTATTATTATTATTATTAATAATAATAATAATAATAATAATAATAATAATAATCATAATAAATTATAATAATGAGATTGTTTTGGCGCCTAGTTTGTTTATTTGCTTGCAGTATTATAAAGCAGTCAGAGGTAGATCGTTCCCCTGGGGACTCATCACGTCAGTGGCTGTACAATTTGTGATTTAATCTTGCTGCTTCCTATTAACGATTACCTGCAGTACCTCCTGATTGCCTGGCATATGCAGCAGATCCAGCATTTATCCAAAAGGCTGCTGGAGTTAAACCCCCTTAATTGTTGTATACACTGCATGACTGTATATGCATTAGCATTTAAATGAGTTTGTGATCCTGAGCAGCATGTAATGTTAACTGAGAGGGCAAACAGCAAGATGATGCCAGACTGACCTGTCCATTATTACACTTCTTTTGTCCTCTCCAACTACACCAATACGAGACCTGGTGCCCTATGAAAGGTGGCTCATGCTGTTGTCTGGCAGTTCCACAGGGGGTAAAGCAGAGACAGACATGAAGGAAAAGTGTGTTTATGTAAGGACATGGTTAGGGGGTAATGAATGCACAGCTGGGCCATTATCATTTCCAGCCACAGTGGCATTATGGCCTGGCATGTCCAAGTCACCGCTGCAGGGCACTAATGGCAGCCAGCTGATGGGTATCGTAGCTTTCTATCTCTGAGTGCCACATGCCTGCTGGAGACATGGCTTTCACTTTGCCATGCACTCGGGGGCTTTAATGACACATTTGTTTTGCCAGTGAGGGCTGCTCTATGCCATGATGACAGTTATTTATTTATTTATTTATTTATTTATTTATTTATTTGCTGATCTGGACGCATTGGTTTTATTTCCATGACAGAGTGAATGACGGAGTATTAATTTAATGAGATATGGTGTAAAGGGACTGGAGAGAGACGGGTGATGGGATATAAATAACAGGAAATCACAGTCAGAAGGTAGTCATGCCATAAAATAACAAAGACACTAAAAGTATAGAGAAAAAGTAAAGGAGTATTTACTGTGTAATTTTTGTACTTACAATACTGAGCCACACCAACCATATAGGATATATCTTTTATATTGCTTACCCTAGACAGGGTTCCAGTCCATCACAGGGGAATTTGGGAATGCCTGTTCCAATCCATCACAAGGGAATTTGGGAATGCCAGTTAGCCTAATTTGCATGGCTTTGTTATGTGGAAGGAAACCAGGGAAGCCGGAGGAAACCCACCGAGCACGGGGAGAACAGGCAAACTCCACAAACACAGACTCCAGACAGGAATTGAACCCTTGACCTTGGTGTGGTCTGATGCCACAGTGTTAACCACTACACTACTGTGCTATTTTTATGGGTTACATTGGAGCTTCATACCTCCAGAATCCCTTGTTCGATCCTGAGCATTTTATTAGCTTCCTCTGGGTTCTCGGGGTTCCTCACCCTTTCCACATGTGTGCATGGTATCCTGTGATGGACTGCTTTTCCATTTAGGGGTCATTTCCATCGTACTCCCAGTGTTCGAGGGATAGACTCTGGCTCCACCACAATCCTCAATAGCAAAAAGAAAATTGCTACCAGAGATAAATGAATGAAGAATGAATATGACTGCTAGGCTACATTCACATCACATGATTCTTTGCATGGTTCTGATATTTTTCTCGATCTGGATCTGTCTATTTTGACAGTTAACATTTATAATCAAGAATTTCCCAGTCTTCCCCTGTCCTATCTCTTATAATATGAATGTACCCCAAAGTGCACCATGCATGCATCAATTTCTTTTATAAATTTATTTCATTTCAATGCCTATTATTTTACGACCCTACTCATTTTCAGTTTCCATCCAGATTTGCTTGAATCAATTTTCCAAATATAAAGTAAATTACCAATTTCCAAAGCTTTAACTCAATATAGTCACAACTGTTGTCGTCCTTACTTGTTATTTCTCTGCACGCCCAAAGCTGGATCATGGTAATACCAGGAAAAATATGCATTCACGTTTGGAGAAAAGCTACATGTACATGAATTACACCATGCTCAGCCATGCTTAATGGCCATATACTGAAATTATAGCCAACCAAAACCATATACTAATGTGACTCAGGTCTATGTTACATTAAGGCAGGAAATCATAAGAATGTGAACAAAGCAAAGTATATAGCTTATTTAATATTATAAGGTTTAAAAAAGAATAGAAATTGTAAATAATACTTTATAAAAGATCTACACAATTTCAAATCACAGAATGATTCCTCTCTTTTTATGAATGAATGTGCACTTTTATTTTATAATGATTCATAATCAAATACATATCTTTCAAGGTAGTGCCTCAGGATCCACTACTACCCTGAGGGTGATTTCCTGATTTTAAGCCATAAACTCCAAACTGTTCTAAACAAAATCACCTAAATAAGTAGCTAATGTGTAATAGTTGTTATAATATTTAAATGAGTCGTGTCAGGACTACTTAACAGAAAGGAAAAAAAAATCAAACAAGTAGTCTTATTTACTTAAACCTATTTCCTTGTGAGCAAACTGCAATCTCTAAAACATGTTGCAACACTGTTGTGTGAATTACAACTACGAACACAGTATATAAATAACACCTAAACTGGCTGGTTATCAAGATGAATAATCTCAATATAAAGAACACAGAAGCCTTCACTTTCAATGGAATGAATGGCGCACCCTGTTTGCCTGCAAGTGGGTGCATATTTTAAATGGCATTGTCTACCCAGAGGAATACGGCAAATCACATTAAGATGAGAAAAAAAAAAAAAGCCCAGAAGAGCAGCAAGTATATAAGCTTGGAAAATAAAATCATTAATCTTTATAAGCTTCCCTTAGGAAATCAAATACAAATAATACACTATTGTGTATTATTCCATTATGCCATTTTAGGTCTGTGTGGAATGCTGTTTTGATTTGGGAATTCTAAAAACATGCAAGTTTCACAAGATTAGGTCTGCTGTTTTAATTCTGGGGTTCAGTTACTGAATAATCATATTGTGGCACCTGCAAAGTCTTTTGGCACTCCAATCTACAAGGAGTTCAAGTGTGACATTGTTTCAAAAAGGTTCATTCACTCGGGATCCATATTTATGTTATTTCCTTCCCTGACATCCATGATGAATGGCTTACAAATATATTCCAAGCATCTGATTATACTGTGAAATATTGTCCAAAGGCTCAGAATTACCATACTCTATAGTGCATAAAAAGACCTAGATTTTTAGATGGTTACAAACTATTTGTCTCATTTGAATTTCTAGTGTTCCAGTGCTTTTTAATTTGCTGAGTTTCCACCAAGAAAGTTTCTGAATGAAAATCACACTTCTCACAAAAGGTATGGGCTAAATTGCACTTTAATGTACCCATGATGTAAAATTGCAGAAATTCTACGAGGGTATTTTTACATTTTGCTGAAGGCTTGCTACTGGGGAGATGTTTCAGGGTTTGCTGTACCATCTTTAATGTAAAACAATTGCTAGTAATTGCCCTTTTAGCTAAGATTTTTTTTTACCCACATGTTGCTTCTTGAAGAGCATGAACGTGAGACCTAACCTATCTAATCCATATGAATATGGCACAGAAAATAAAATCGACAGCAAAATGTCACCCAGAATTTTTAAAAATATTTCTTTAATTAGTTTCTGGGTTCCAATCTAAAAAGAAAAAAAAAATAGAATATTTCCACTTTAAAGCTACACATGAAAGCTATTTTCTTCTTCTTTTCTATTAGTCTACCCAAGCAATTTTCTTCAAATAAGAGTGTATTTTCAAGTGCTTTTAGCATTAACAACTCTTGACCTTGACCAAGATCCGTTTGCTCCTGTAATAAAAAAGTTGACATTATGTTGGCAACTATGAGTCCATGTCGCAATTTGAAATAGTCAACAAACAAAACCTGGGTATTTGGTGAAGACACGAGAGGTCAGTGAAGTTTGTGTTGAGCTCCTGGAATATATTGTGGACCAATTTGTTTGCTTGGTTTAAACGCTCTGACCTCTTCTGGGAGTGTAGGATGGCTGAAATAGCCGCGGGGCAATTTGCCATTGCTGTAGACTTGATTTGACTCTTGGGCACTTACCTTTGTCTCCTGTGATCCCTAGTCACTAACCTTGTTTGAAAAAAAAAAAAAAGAAAAGGAATCGCAAATAAAATAATCTCACCTTGCTCTCCATTCACCTCGGGGAAGAACAACAGAAGAGAGAGTGAAATGGTCCTGATTTCTACCCCCTAGACCTAGTGAAAATAAATAAATGGTTCTTTTTTAGAATTCAAGTTTTTACTTTTATGAAGGCAAGTGAGCAGCTTGTGGGCATGAAGCTTGTTAGAGAAAGGAAGTGCATTCAATTAAATTCAATCCAATATTGTTTATATGATGCTTTTTACAATGGTCATTGTGGCCAAGTAGCTTTGGAGAATAAAAAAAAAAGGAATAAAAATAAGTTCAAGTGTGAGGAAATATTTAAAATATATGATCATCAGTTTGTCCCTTATGAGCAAGCTGGGGGTGACAGTGGAAGGAAAACCTCCCTGAGATGACGGATGCTCAATAGGAAACCATCCTCATTTGGGTGATATTGTAGTGGTGATATTGGGTGATTATGTTTGTAGTGACTAGTTTTTGGGTTAGATTTGGGAAATAAACCAGTTCTATTCATCCAAAATACAGTACAGACCAAAAGTTTGGACACACCTTCTCATTCAAAGAGGTTGAATTTGTATTATGGCAAGAAAAAAGCAGCTAAGTAAAGAAAAACGAGTGGCCATCATTACTTTAAGAAATGAAGGTCAGTCAGTCCGAAAAATTGGGAAAACTTTGGAAGTGTCCCCAAGTGCAGTCACAAAAACCATCAAGCGCTACAAAGAAACTGGCTCACATGCGGACCGCCCTAGGAAAGGAAGACCAAGAGTCACCTCTGCTGCGGAGGATAAGTTCATCCGAGTCACCAGCCTCAGAAATCGCAGGTTAACAGCAGCTCAGATCAGAGAGCAGGTCAATGCCACACAGAGTTCTAGCAGCAGACACGTCTCTAGAACAACTGTTAAGAGGAGACTGTGTGAATCAGGCCTTCATGGTAGAAGATCTGCTAGGAAACCACTGCTAAGGACAGGCACCAAGCAGAAGAGACTTGTTTGGGCTAAAGAACACAATAAAGAACACAATAAAGAAAACTCTTTGAATGAGAAGGTG